>SJYW01046952.1:1024347-1061880 GCA_006410735.1 Raphicerus campestris | reverse complement strand
TCTTAGTTTTCTGAATGTTGAGTTTTAAGCCAACTTTTTCCACTCTCCTTTTTCACTTTCATCAAGAGGCTCTTTATTTAGTTCTTCTTCACTTTCTGCTATAAGGGTGGTGTCATCTGCATATCTGAGGTTATTGATATTTCTCCCAGCAATCTTGATTCCAGATTGTGCTTCATCCAGCCTGGCATTTTGCATAGTGTACTCTGCATATAAGTTAAATAAGCAGGGTGACAATATGCAGCCTTGATGTACTCCTTTTCCTATTTGGAAACAGTCTGTTGTTCCATGTCCAGTTCTAACTGTTGCTTCTTGGCCTGCATACAGATTTCTCAGAAGGCAGGTCAGGTAGCCTGACATACTCATCTCTTGAAGAATTTTCCACAGTTTGTTGTGATCCATACAGTCAAAAACTTTGGCATAGTCAATAAAGCAGAATTAGATGTTTCTCTGGAACTCTCTTGCTTTTTCTATGATCCAATGGATGTTGGCAATTTGATCTCTGGTTCCTCTGCCTTTTCTAAATCCAGCTTGAACATCTGGAAGTTCACGGTTCATATACTGTTGAAGCCTGGCTTGACATATACTTATGTATATTTATATTAATTTTACTATAACGCTGATCATAAAGTTGAGCAAGATAGGTATTTTCATACTATATTTTGTATTTGTATTATACATTTGCCTTTACACATAATATTTATGAATATTAATATTTATATTTAATATTTGCAGCAGAAAAATCTTTCCATATGTTTGAAGCAATGTGCTTCCTTTTAAGATTTAAGTCAGTATATGCAAGCACTAAACAGGCTAAAGATGTGTTAATAGCATTTGTTTAACTTTCTAGCAGCATGTAGACTAAATTAAAGGAGAGTATAACAGTAGAATAAATTGTAAAAGTAATCTTCTTGTGATGGTACCTTGGCAACACCCAACCTCTATTGGTACAGATTCATTGTAATTTCATTAGGCATTTCCTCATCATTAGGACACACCCAGTGGGTCTAAGCCTCCAGAAGCTCATTACTTAAAGCAAGGTGACAAATAATTGTGAAATTAACTGTAAACCTGTTTGAAATTTAAAGTAAGAATGTTTTGTACCAGGTTGAGATGGTCTTAAGAAAACAATAACTCTGGTCTACACCTTAAGGGAGCTTTATTACACATTCTTTTAAAATTTATTTTATGGGCATATAGCTGATTTACAATGTTGTGTTAATTATGACTGTATGGCAAAGTGATTCAATTATACGAATATATATATATATATTCTTTTTCATATACTTTTCCATTATGGTTTATCACAGGATATTGGATATATTTCCCTGTGTCCTACAATAGGACCTTGTTTATGCACTCTTTGTTTTCGATATTTAAAATGATTTGTGTGTTTAGTAATGTAACATTCCATGTTCTTTTTTTCTTTCTGAGATGTGACATTTCTTCTTTCATAAAAAAATCACAATACATTAGATGAGTATTAGGCCATTTGAGATTTAATGTACATACATGACAAAAGCCCTTTATTTTCAATAGTTCCAGTGATTACAAAGAGAGACCAGAAGAGTAGAAGAGGGAGACAGAGGATGAGATGGTTAGTCTCAGTGGTCTCCGACTCAGTGGTCATAAATTTGAGCGTCTCTGGGAGATAGTGAAAGACAGAGAAACCTGGTGTGCTGCAGCCCACTGGATCGCAAAGAGTTAGGCAAGACTTAGTGACTGAACAACAGCCAGAAGACATCCCGGAGACAACTGAGAGAGCAACAGATTGCGATCTCAGGAGCTAAAGTCTTCTGTAAGTGACCACTTATACCTTGGCTTCCTCAACTATAGAATAAGGATAATAATGCCCTTTTTCAGAGGGCTGTGAAGTATAAATGAGATCATACACATATGCGCACAGTTCAGGACCTAAATGATAGTGTTTGTTTTTGTCTGTTTTATCAAATTGATTAGAAAGATATTAAATATACATAATACAGCTAGAAAAAGTCTTTTTAACTTTTTATTTTGTATTGGAATATAGCTGTTTAACAACGTTGTGATAGTTTCAGGTGAACTATCAGTCAAGGGACTCAGCCATACATTTACACGTATCCATTCTGCCCCAGACCCCCCTCCCATCCAGGCTGCCACATAACATTGAGCAGAGTCCCCTATGCTATACACTAGGTCTTTGTTGGTTACCCATTGTAAATATAGCTGTGTGTACATGTCCATCCCAAACTCTCTGATTATCCTTTCCCCTCATTCCTCCTACGGGCAACATAAGTTCATTCTTTAAGTCTATGAGTCTGAGAAAAAAACTTTTTATTTTAAAAACTCCATTAACTTCTTTGGTTATTCTTGCCAGGAATATTTCTGGCAATCTATTCTGTGGCCTCTACTGTACTGAGTGTTACTGAAAATGTGAAAACAAGTCAATTCCTGCCCTGAAAGTACTTTACAACTAGTGGCAGACAACAAGTAATAAATGATGAGTTGCACTGAAACTGCGAGCTCCTTGAGGATGGGGATCACAGGTTTCCATTTAACACACCATCTGGCAGAGCACATTCTCCAAAAATATCTGTCATTACAAAAGCAATTTTCACACTTTAAGGTATGGGGAACTAATTTTGGTTTATTTATGATTTAATTTGAATTTTATGCTAACTAAAATTGCCTTTTTGTGGGCTATCAAACATACATTGTATCTAATTAAAGCAAAGAGTGCATTGACCAGAAGTAAAGAATGTTCCCTGGTGGCTCAGATGGTAAAGTGTCTGCCTACAATGTGGGAGACCAGGGTTTGATCCCTGGGTCGGGAAGATCCCCTGGGGAAGGAAATGGCGACCCACTCCAGTACTCTTGCCTGGAAAATCCCGTGGGCAGAGGAGTCTGATGGGCTACAGTCCACGGGGTCGCCAAAGAGTCGGACATGACTGAATGACTTTGATTTCACTTTCATTTTTTCAAAGAATGTTCATGTTAAAAACAAAGATTAAATGCTTCCCTTCCTGGGTCACTAATGCTGGTCCTCCTTCAATGATAGTCATACTGGTCTTACTGACTCGCTGTGTATATGCTCTTCTATTCTTATGAAAACTTGAAGGAATGTACACCTGACTTGTTTGATGTTCTCTGTTCTGACAAGATCTAAAACTGTGCTGAAAACCATGCTTTTCCAAAGCAATTCCTCAGAGTTATCTGAGAGGCTGTCTTCCAAACTATAGTCCTCAGTTGACTCAGATAAAACTCTTTTCTATTCCTATCATAATCAATTATAGATTGATTATTTTTGTCAACAGTTGAAAGAAAGAAATGGAAAGGAAGAGAAGGATGAGAAGGAGGATAAGAGGGTGAGAGCAACTGTCAGAGAAGGTATGAAGAAAACACATTAAAAGTGAACAAGTATTTCAAATAGTGTGGGAAGAAGAGGTGATCTTTGAGCTTTAAAAGATGAAGTGAAGGACTTCCTTGGTGGCCCAGTGGTTAAGAATCCACCTGCCAATGCAGGGGACATGGGCTCAAAATCCCTGATCCAGGAAGATCCCATGTGCCACAGAACAACTAAGCCTCTGCACCACTATTACTGAGGCTCCCACTCCTAGAGCCTGTACCCCACAACAAGAGAGTAGCCCCCACTCTCCACAGCTAAAGGAAGCCTGAGAGCAACAGTGAAGACCCAGATAAGCCAGAAGCCAATCAGTAAATAAACAGAAGGGAAAAAAAGATGAAGTGAGGAAATAAAAGAAAGCTATCCTGGGNCAAGAGAGTAGCCCCCACTCTCCACAGCTAAAGGAAGCCTGAGAGCAGCAGTGAAGACCCAGATAAGCCAGAAGCCAATCAGTAAATAAACAGAAGGGAAAAAAAGATGAAGTGAGGAAATAGAAGAAAGATATCCTGGGTTTAGGGAACGAGTGTGCTGTTGAAAGATCAGAAGCTAGCCCAAATGGCCTGGAGAAGTTCTGTTGGATGCAAGTCCAGGTCCATGGAGTGGAAAGAAGGGTGATGGATTTGGTGAGATTCCAGGTTGGAAGGCTACTCTGATAGCTTAGTTGGTAAAGAACCTGCCTGCAATTCAGGAGACCTGGGTTTGATCCCTGGGTTGGGAAGATCCTCTGGTGAAGGGAAAAGCTACACACTCCAGTATTCTGGCCTGGAGAATCCCACGGACTATACAGTCAATGGGTCTCAAACAGTCGGACACGACTGAGTGACTCTCACTTTCACAGGTTAGAAAGGTGGTGGTGGTGGGGGCAGGGGAGGGGGTAAAACTGTGAAGATCCTGATAGTCAAGCTTGGATTTCATAGAGATAAGAGGGTTTTCTCTTAGATAATGGAAAGCAAGTAAAACATGTTATTGGAGGAGAGCCACACTTGCTTTGTTTTTAGAAAAACCATCAGGCTTCTTTGTGATAGATGAGTTACAAAGAGTGATGACAGAAAGGCCACTTAGGAGGATAATGCATGAATTCAAACAAATTATGATCAGCCAGGCTGGATTTGGATAAATGTACATAAGAGCCAAAGGTTTTGGAAAGCAGTTACTTTTCCCCTTTAGCAGAAGCTTCTCCCTCTTCATCCACCCCAGGGACCGTGCACATTACTTCTCAGTTCCTTCTGGCTGCCCACTGCAGGGTTTGAAAAATCCACTTATCCTTGTCCCATGATCCAGGAAATGAGTCATCACACAGACAAAACTTAACAGGCTGAAACCGGCATCGAAGGTCACGATGAACAGGAAACCCACATCCGTATAAGCATGGGAATAAAAGAAAATGAGAAAAGTCACTAAACTGAAAAGCAGGCAATAAAGTGAATGAACAAGAAAAGACCAGGAGAAAACGTGAAATTTGTGATGAAGATACATCAAACCCTTATGCAGTAGGAAAGCACCCAAGTGGCTAGAGATAAATAAGGATAAAAAGAAAAATAGGAAATCCAAACTTTGGAAAATCAAACAGTAGGTGCATGGCACCAGTGACAGATCTGACAGACCTCTAGCCCCTATATGCTTCGGTCTATACGCTTCGGTCTGACTTACTTTATTTGCTTCCTGCCGGCATGTCTCTGTCATTCTTACAATGCACTCTTTGTGTGTGTGTCTGTGTGCATACTTAGTCACGCCCTACTCTTTGTGACCCCATAGATGGTAGACTCCCAAGGTCCTCTGTCCATGGGATTTTCCAGGCAAAAATACTGGAGTGGGTTGCCATTTCCTCCTCCAGAGGATCTTCTCAACCCAGGGATAGGCCCCCTGTCTCCTGCATTGACAGGCAGATTCTTGACCACTGGTCCACCTGGGAAAACAACAAAATCTGTCCCGAGGAATAGACTGGAACATCTTAACCTGCTTCTCTGATTGTCTCTGTTGTCTTGCAGGTCTTTGCTCTGAAGCTAGGCCTTCGATACTGTGTGCCTCTCTAGGTTTTGGTTCCAGGTATTTTTCACCTTCCTGTAGGGTTTTCACATCCAGGAAGTTCTCCCTGTAAAATTGATATCCCATGATTTTCCACTGGATGAGCTCCCTTTCCAGACTACTTTTAAGTCTTCATTTGGAAAGTTCTAGAAGGGCAAAGCTAAGTGGTGAATCTGGGAGCAAGAATGTATCTGGCTCAGGTGAAGGAGTGGCCCTTCCAAAATGAAACTATCCATTAAGCAGATTTAGGCAGCTCAGACTATTGCTGTTACTTGGAACAATTTGCCCTTGTTTTTGTTTGCTGTTTTGCTTGGCATGTTTTAGATGATGCTACATGTAAGCCAATATTTTTAATGATAAAACCATTTAATATGTTGATTTGTTAATGATAAACCCATTTAATATGTTGATTTGTAATAGCCCTAGAAAACATTTTATAAGCCAGATGAAAGGAATGACATTTGGATGACGGGAAATGAAAGTTCAGTTCCTAGTGTCCTGTCCTCCACCACCCTCATGAACATCCAAATTCCTGAGGCCTGAATGCCTACCACTGAGCACTGACAACTTAGAATAAAATGACCCCAATTCTTTTTTCTCTTTTCTGCTTAGTCACCGTGTCCTCTGCAATACGATCCTTAGTGCTCAGTTTGGCAGCACATATACTAAAATTGCCATATGAAAGAAGCTGTTAACCTAAATACAGAAGATTATACCAGAAATGCTATATATGTAAGCATTATACTTGTCAAAGATTATATATCAAAGATGGTTTATATGGGAAGCCACCTCTATCATGGTTGAAACAAATTATACCCCCCAAATACACTATATATCAAAAGGCAAGAAACAATTACAATAAGAATGGTCATTTTTTAAAAATTCCACTATTGCAAAGTATTGCACTTAGTTTTTAAAAATACATTGTTTCATTTAATCTTCATGATATTCTATGAAGTGGGCATTAAGACTGCAATTTTATAGACATGACAGTGAAGGTTTTAGAGAAGGTAGCATACTGAAGATAACAGCAAGAACACATATACTTAAACATATATTTAAATATATGTGTTTAAAGCAAGATATAGTCATAAAAATAATAAAACTTAAAAATTGTGCATGTAGATCAGCCTTTCATTTATTCAAGTTCATGGTGACAGTCATAGCTCTCCTAGGCCAAGAATAGACATCTGTCACCAGATTGTCTTTCAAAAGAGAACCAAAAAGCTAATGTTCTACTTTCTCTTGTTTATCAACTTAAAAAAAAAAAACAGAAAAACGAAGACTAAAATATTGAGTCGTCTCCGTATTAGAAGGTTATTCTTCTCAATTACAGATTCTTATTATTTATAGTTAAGTCATTCTTTTTAACAAAAGATTTATTGAATTCATACCATGTAGCACCCATCAGCATATACTCTGGAGATGCAACAGGCAACAAGGAACTCCATGTCCTTTTTGTCATGGAGCTCACATTCTAATCCAGGACATATGCCTAAATTGAAATTCCAAATCAGGATCAGTGCTATATAGGTCATAAAGGTCTTAGGGAAAGTGAAAGTGTTAGTCGCTCAGTCGTGTCCAGCTCTTTGTGACCCCATGGTCTGTAGCCCACTGGCTCCTCTGACCATGGGATTTTCCAGGAAAGAATACCGGATTGCAGTAGTCATTCTCTTCTCCAGAGGATCTCCAGATTCAGGGATTGCTTAGGGAAAAAATTAAAGGATGAGCTGGTGTCCGGAAAGATACTTCTGATCAAGCTTAGTGGACCTCAGATATTTTGGTCTACCCANGAAAGTGTTAGTCGCTCAGTCGTGTCCAGCTCTTTGTGACCCCATGGTCTGTAGCCCACTGGCTCCTCTGACCATGGGATTCTCCAGGAAAGAATACCGGATTGCAGTAGTTATTCTCTTCTCCAGAGGATCTCCAGATTCAGGGATTGCTTAGGGAAAAAATTAAAGGATGAGCTGGTGTCAGGAAAGATACCTCTGATCAAGCTTAGTGGACCTCAGATATTTTGGTCTACCCAACATGACTTGTGAGCTATTTATTCTTGGTGCTAAAAAATTTTGGACAGACCATTTGCCAAGGTGCCTATTCCACCTACCATGAAGATAGGATGGGATCTATTCCCCTGTAACAGTCTTTGGCTTGGGGATGAGCACCTAATCCCAAAGAAGGCAATCAGAATCAGATGCCTTAACAGAGAAAAAGTTCCCGTCTCATGGAGTTGGTTGCAAAAATCAGGCTGCAGTCATGTTTACAACTCTGAACTAATTTGGTTAAGAAATGAAAGAGAATAAGAGGAAATCTTCAATACTAGTCTGAGTAAAGCCACAGTCACCTCTGTGCCTTTCAGGTGGAGGCCGATACTTGGCCCCTCAATTGATTAAGTTACTTAGTTCTTATGATGGGTTCCTATATCATTATTCATGAAAGAGTCATGAATTATTCACAGGTGAGATTTCAGCTTTGGCATGAATGACCCAAAAGAAAGACCTGGGAAGAATATGGACAAAACAGCATCCTTGGCAGTGGAAATGGTAGGTGAAAGTCTCTTAGGGTAGATAATAATTTTAATTTTTCTAGGAACTAATAGTTATATTACCCATTAAGAGAAGAATGAGCAACAATATCTATTGTGATTATATCAACAAAAATTGTCAGATTGGAATTCCTCACCAGTTAAAAACAGAAATTCTTTAATTAAAGAAATAAAGTGTAGGTGAGAAGAAAGGAAGAGACAGAATTGTCAACTGCAAACACTTGGTTTCATAGAAAAATTTTGAAAAAATACATAAACCATCTGTTAGAACAAACTAAAGGGTTTTGCATGAATTCTGAGGAAAAGATCAATATGAAAAAGTGGGTAGTGTTTTACACACCAGCAATAAGCCATTAGAAAATGCAATAATAGAAAAAGATTCTATTTGTGATAGTAGCAACAAACATGGTGTTTCTAGAGGAAAAATTATTAAAAGAAATGTAAAACTGCTATACAGAAAAATGATAAAATCTCACAGATGGACATAAATAAAATTTAGATAATTCAAGAAAGACGTTAATAGAGTGGGAAGATTTAATGTTATATATATTTCCATTTCTACTCACTATATGTACAAATCAAATGTACTTCCAATCAAAATATCCAGGGAATTATTCACGAAGCTACTGAAAGAGGGTGAAAAACTTTCCCTGGATCCTCTTAGAGTTTTAGACTGGGCCTGAGAAGACAAATTCACAGGAGAAAAGTATTAATATACAGACATTTCCATGTACATCACAGCCCCATAAGAAAATAAAGACCCAAAGAGGGAGCGACAAGAACCAAACATTTATATTTTCAGTTCAGTTCAGTCACTCAGTTGTGTCCAACTCTTTGTGACCCCGTGACCACAGCACGCCAGGTCTCCCTGTCCATCACCAACTCCTGGAGTCTACCCAAACCCACATCCATTGAGTTGGTGATGCCATCCAGCCATCTCATCCTCTGTCATCCCCTTCTCCTGCTCTCAATCTTTCCCAGCATCAGGATCTTTTCCAATGAGTCAGCTCTTCGCATCAGGTGGCCAAAGTATTGGAGTTTCAGCAACATCAGTCCTTCCAATGAACACCCAGGACTGATCTTTAGGATGGACTGGTTGGATCTCTTTGCAGTCCAAGGGACTCTCAAGAGGCTATCCAACACCACAGTTCAAAAGCATCAATTCTTCAGTCTCAGCTTTCTTTATAGTCCAAATCTCACATCCATGACCACCGGAAAAACCATAGCCTTGACTAGACAGACCTTTGTGGACAAAGTAATGTTTCTTCTTTTTAATACGTTGTCTAGGTTGGTCATAACTTTCCTTCCAAGGAGTAAGTGCCTTTTAATTTCATTGCTGCAATCACCAGCTGCAGTGATTTTGGAGCCCAGAAAAATCAAGTTAGCCACTGTTTCCACTGTTTCCCCATCTATTTGTCATGAAATATTAAACAAAGAGTAGCAGCCAAAACCAAAAAGAAAAAAGTAGCTAAATTGTATAGGGAGGTTAATGAAAACTAAGAATTATGCTTCAAAGTCTATTTCCACAGATTTTTCTAGGGCTCAGCTTCTCTGGTGATAAGAATATTTCTTTTCTCCTGTTACAGAGAAGGCAAACCTCATATCAGAGTTTTAGATTCCAGTTTTAGGGCAGAAAGAGGGTAACTGCTGTTTTTCAAGTGCCTTTAGCTCAACATAATCCTGATGCCAAGTGGCATATTTTAGGATAGCATTTTCTGCCACCTTCACTACATAAGCTAATTCTAAAATGCATTTGGAAAAATACAAGTCCAAAGACACCTACGGCAATTTTGACACCCAGGTAGGACAATTAAGTCTCTCCAAGAGCATTTCTTCAGCATCTTGTTCAAAAGTCATCTATGACTAAGGCTATCAGCTTATGAGAAATGCAGAAGCTCAAGCCCTGCCCACACCTACCAAACCAGAATCCACTCTTTAACAAAGTCTCAGATGATTTGAATTCAAATGAAAGCTTTCAACACAATCATTGTGGTATTCATCATTATACTTTCTCCCCATGGATCAATCTTCTGACTTTTGATTTTGAATTTCAGCATAGGCTTTTAGGCTCAAAAGTCCAAGACATAGAATTTGTTTTGCTTTCATTCTATAGCGTATGCTTATTATTAGTTAGTGTTTATTGCTAGTGGCTCAGACGCTTTGCAACCCCATGGACTGTGGCCCACCAGACTCCTCTGTCCATCGAGTTCTCTAGGCAAGAACTCTGGAGTAGGTAGCCATTCCCTTCTCCAGGGGATCATCCCAACCCCGGGACTGAAGTTAGGTCTCTTGCATTGCAGATAGATTCCTTACCATCTGAGCCACCAGGGAAGCCTTTGCTATGATCAGGACCTAATCTAAATTTTCTCAATGTGCTTTCCTTATATAAAGACCAGAAGAAACATCATCCCAGCTAGCAATGTATACCTTTTGTCCTACCATGCTTAAGGAGTATTATACATATATAGTGAAGTCGCTCAGTTGTGTCTGACTCTGAGAACCCATGTAGCCTGCCAGGCTCCTCCATCCGTGAGATTTTCTAGGCAAGAATACTGGAGTGGGTTGCCATTTCCTTCTCCAGGGGATCTTCCCAACCCAGGGATCAAAACCAGGTCTCCCACACTTCAGGCAGACTCTACCATCTGAGCCTCCGGGGAAGCCCAAGGAGTACAATACCATATAATTATTTTCTCCCATAAATCTTTCCTCTGATGAAACATAGAGAAACAAATGAGTAATAAGATTGACTGATTGTAAAGGAAGATAAAGTATTCAGGGAAGTTGTGGGTGCCTTTAGTAATTCGGCTGTGACATTGCCCTTCCTGAGCTTCTCAGCTGAATTTAAAGTTTCCTTTTCATAGTTGACTTTCTTGCTCTGCTTTATGGCAACAGCTCCAAGCCCTTTCTGGTTTTGAAGTATTTCCTGCTATAGTTCCCTCTGTTGTTCCCTCATGAACTTCCATGTCTATTATCAAAAGATCAAGGCCCTGGGACCTTGTGCCCTTCCTCCCAGCACAGCCTCGTCAGCACAGCTTGGTAAGATGTACAGGATGGGATGAATGTGCTTTTCCTCCATTGCATTTCCTTCTACTCACCTCATCTCTGTTCTGCCAACGACATGATTTTGCTCCAAGGTGGTTTAGCATTGGTGGCAAAGAATGGAAATGTAAAGTACGTGTTGTCGTTATTGAGACATTTTAGATTTAAGATTTTGGAGATCCCAATAAGCCTATTGACTTAACTAAAAAACTTTGACAAAAGAATCATTTTCCAGAGACTTCCTTGGTGGTCCAGTGGTTAAGAATCCACCTTACAAAGCGGAGAATGCAGGCTCGATTTCTGGGCAGGGAACTAAGATCCCACATGCCTCAGAGCAACTAAGCTCACATACCGCAACTACGGAGCTTGAGCACTCTGGAGCCTATCTGCTTACAACTAGGTAGTCCATGGACCACACGAAGATCCTGCATGCTGCAGCTAAGACCTGACTCAGCCAAATAAATAAATTGATTAAATATTAAAAAAAGAAGTATTCTCCAAACAGTTTAATATCTTTCAAATACAACAAAGCCCAGTATCTGGGCAAGTTGACTATTGAGATTCCAAAAATGGAAGCAACCTAAATGTCCATCAACAGATGAATGGATAAGGACTATATGGTACATACATACCATGGACTATTATTCAGCCATTAGAAAGAATGAAATAATACCATTTGCAGCAACGTGGATGGACCTAGAGATGATCATACTAAATGAAGTAAGTCAGACAGAGAAATATCATATAATATCATTTATATGTGGAATCTAAAAAGAAATGATACAGATGAACTTATTTACAAACCAGAAACAGACTCACAGACTTAGAGAAGAACTTAGGGTTTTCAAGGAGAAAGAATGTGGGATAACAAAGGGGAAGGATGGGAGATAGAGATAGGTATAGAGTTTGAGATGGACGTGTACACATTGCTATATTTACAATGGATAACCCAATCGTGTTAGTCAATCAGTTATGTTCAACTCTTTGTGACCCTATGGACTGTAGCCCTCCAGACTCCTCTATCTGTCCATGGAATTCTCCAGGCAAGAATATTGGAGTGGGTTGCCATTCCCTTCTCCAGGGGACTTCCCCAACCCAGGGATCAAACCCAGGTCTCCTGCATTGCAGGCAAATTCTTTACCTTCTGAGCCACTAGGGATGCCCCTCAGGTACCAACAGGAGGAAACAGAAAGATGGGGATGATAGGGGTCCCAGTGATGGACAGTGACGTGACACTCAGAGAGAGGCTGTGAGGTCTGGATGTCACACGTGCTGCTGCTAAGTCGCTTTAGTCGTGTCCAACTCTGTGCGACCCCATAGACAGCAGCCCACCAGGCTGCCCTGTCCCTGGGATTTTCCAGGCAAGAACACTGGAGTGGGTTGCCATTTCCTTCTCCAATGCATGAAAGTGAAAAGTGAAAGTGAAATTGCTCAGTCATGTCTGACTCTTATCGACCCCATGGACTGCAGCCTTCCAGGCTCCCTCGTCCATGGGATTTTCCAGGCAAGAGTACTGGAGTGGGTTGCCATTGCCTTCTCCGGATGTCACACTTGGCACTGTGGAAAACATCATGAACATAACAGGAAGCCTCACAACAATTTTTCAGCAAAATAACTTAGGTAGATTGTGGTCCGACTTTCCCAGTTCTCCAACTCCAGTTGAACTATCCATGTCCTACATCCCTGTCATTCTTACCATGTTTAAATTTTCCATACACTTCACACCACCTNGCAAGAACACTGGAGTGGGTTGCCATTTCCTTCTTCAATGCATGAAAGTGAAAAGTGAAAGTGAAATCGCTCAGTCGTGTCTGACTCTTATCGACCCCATGGACTGCAGCCTTCCAGGCTCCCCCGTCCATGGGATTTTCCAGGCAAGAGTACTGGAGTGGGTTGCCATTGCCTTCTCCGGATGTCACACTTAGCACTGTGGAAAACGTCATGAACATAACAGGAAGCCTCACAACAATTTTTCAGCAGAATAACTTAGGTAGATTGTGGTCCGACTTTCCCAGTTCTCCAACTCCAGTTGAACTATCCACGTCCTACATCCCTGTCCTTCTTACCATGTTTAAATTTTCCATACACTTCACACCACCTTGTATTTGTGTATTTTTCCATTTCCTGAAAATTTGCTCCTTTTCTGAACTGGCCAGTTGTTCTGATTCCTTAAACTCATCTCAGGCATCATCATCTACCAGAGTCTGCCCCCTCCTCATGGCACACCCACTACCAGTCACAGCATCCTCCATCTGGGGACTGAATTTCTCTCTTCTTGGTTCCCAGATCCCTGCAATTATCCTCACTATTACTTTCTCACACTTATAGCAATGCTGTAATTGTAATTGTAATTGTGGTTCTCCTCTGTCTGCCCTGGACTGATCTCCCTGAAGGCAGAAGTTATTTGCTACCTTTTTAGCACTAGCATCTAATTAATGCTTGATAATTCACACTCAGTAAAGGGTTCTTGAAATAAAAGCAACGAAGGCACAAAGGTGGCTAAGCAGACCCACCTGATTAGAACTGCCTGGGAAATCAGAGTAGTAGACTTTTTCTTGAGAGGTGGAAAATAGGTCTTAGCATGTTTAATTTTGATAAAATATTTTATATTTTTAATAGCATAAAATCAAAAGCTTATTAGTATGAATTTACATTTTAAAAATTTTATATTGGCCTATAGTTGATTTACAATGCTATTAGTTTCAGGTGTACAGCAAAGTGATTCAGTTATACATATATCTACTCTTTATTCAGATTCTTTTCCCATATAGGTTATTACAGAATATTGAGTCTAGTTCCTGATGATATACAGTATATCTTTGTTGATATCTATTTTCTATATAGTAGTGTGTATATGTTAATCTCAAACTCTGAATTTATCCCTCCCCACATTAGTATCAATGCTTGATTAAACTAAGATATATGATTCCTAGCAAAGTTTATTGCTGCATGAGTGCCCACAAATAAGTTGGTATCTTCTCAAAAATGGGTACTTATTGTAAAAATGGGTGTTTGTTGTAGGCAGTGGCACCCCACCCCAGTCCTCTTGCCTGGAAAATCCAATGGACGGAGGAGCCTGGTGGGCTGCAGTCCATGGGGTCGCTAAGAGTCGGACACGACTGAGCAAAGCGACTTCACTTTCACTTTTCACTTCCATGCATTGGAGAAGGAAATGGCAACCCACTCCAGTATTCTTGCCTGGAGAATCCCAGGGATGGGACCCCGGTGGGCTGCCGTCTATGGGGTCGCACAGAATCGGACACGACTGAAGCGACTTAGCAGCAGCAGCAGCAGTTGTAATTCTAAGTGTTCATCTAATCTATAAAAAAGTATTTTCAGCTTCTCATTGTAAAGAGGTCTGTCAAATTTTATCCATTACTGCTGTTAAAAATGTTTTGCTGCCCTAAAACTCTCTGTTATGGGTGGGTTGAACAGGAATCCATTTTATAAGAAAGGTTTTTCACATAAGCTTCCTGACTTCTCTGTTTCGCATGGCTTCTCTTTCCTATGGTCCTGTACTTTTCTTCTTTTCCAAGCAAAATAGAAAGTCAAGGACATCATAACTGAATATCCAAAATATCTTGTCTACTTTCACCAGCTTTGCTAATCAGTTAATTTTTTTCTTTTCAATTAGCGATCTCAATCTCTATACACAGATATTAAATATTGGTTTTGAACATTTCTTCATCTTTGCAACTTTTGCAGCTTCATCTAAGGCAGAAGTTCTGGAATTTGTTTCAAGGTCTGGCAAAAATCATAGACCAGCTCACAAAAGAAATGCATGTAGATATACAGATATACCCATAGATACATATATACGCACAAGGCATACACATACATACATATATATATATATATAATTTTGGGTAGTCAATTAACAGAACTTATTTTTAAGACAATTTTTTCTAACTATTTAAATAAGTGTTTGATAAAAAAAGTCTTTATATATGGTTTTTCATTAACTTCCTCATAGAACAACAGATATTTATGCCAACTTTCAGAAGATGTATACATTGCCATCATTAGAAACACCTAATCATTACTCTTTTTTGGAGATTTTTATTGCACTTGCTTTAAAAGTACCATTCAAGTATCAGAATATTTCTCTAACTTGGGCTTACTTAAAGGTATCTGAAGAAAATTGAGCTATTAATACTACTGTATAATAATACTTTTCAAAGCACAGTTTGTTTGTGTTAAAACCGGTTAAAAGAACAGAAATGAATATTGCATCTTGTATTAAAATTTGGATAATCATTCTCCTTTATTATAATCTAAATTTAAAACAATTTTGATTGGCTTTCTGAATTTCTAATATAGAGAAATTCAACACATTTATTGTGTAGAAATACAATGTTAAAA
The DNA here is from genome assembly GCA_006410735.1 of Raphicerus campestris. Lineage (NCBI taxonomy): Eukaryota > Metazoa > Chordata > Mammalia > Artiodactyla > Bovidae > Raphicerus > Raphicerus campestris. The sequence goes on along the minus strand of SJYW01046952.1, from coordinate 1,046,530 downwards.
ATGGGAATTGTGATCTTAAGATTTTAAATTCCAAATAAACATTGAGAAATACAAATTTTAGAATAAGCAATCATATCCATCTTCATGTTCCTTACTCCAAGTACAGAACTAAAATATGAATTCTCAAGTAAGAGAAAAATAAGTTTTCTATCATCTTTAATTATCAATAACTTCTAAGAGGAAATGACCATCTACTTCAAATGTGACATCTTGCAGAAAGCTAAAATGATTTATAAAATGAGTAATAGAGTACTTGTTCTCAAGTAGCTCATAATTTAATGAAAAAATAGCAAATAATAAGCATACAGTATAAATATGTATATGCATAAATTCACATAATATAAACACTAAAAAAGCAACATATATGTTAACATAGCATCTAAGATAAGAGCAACTCACCTCTGACAGAATTAGATCTAATACTCTTATTTAAATAATTTTAAGACTTGATTAATGAAATCCAAAATAATCTCATACTCATAAAGAAGGCTGAGCACCAAAGAACTGATACTTTCAAACTGTGGTGTTGGAGAAGACTCTTGAGAGTCCCTTGGACCACAAGGAGATCAAACCAGTCAATGCTAAAGGAAATCAACCCTGAATATTCATTGGAAGGACAATGTTGAAGCTAAGGCTTCAATATTTTGGCCACCTGATGCAAAGAGCTGACTCACTGGAAAAAACCTTGATGCTGGGAAAGATTGAAGGCAGGAGGAGAAGGGAGGGCGGGGGATGAGATAGTAGGATGGCATCATTGACTGAATGGACATGAGTTTGAGCAAGCTCCAGGAGATGATGGGGGACAGGGAAGACTGCTGTGCTGCAGTCCACGGGGTCACAAAGAGTCAGACACAACTGAGTGACTGAAAAACAATGAGACTGCAAAACCAGTATCACTGAATACTGATATAATAGCCCAGAAGACCTGAAATCTACCTAACAAAGGCAGCATATAGATGCAAGAAAAATTGATAAGAACACAATCTAACTTTGTTGTTTTGTTCTTCAGATAAAAACCCAGCAAGGTTTATTGAAATTATGGAAATTTCATTCTCCAGAGAATTCTTTGCAAATAGTTAAAGCAGTTACATTAGTAATAAGAGTAAGTTGCTAAAAATTTTTTAAAAATGTATATATTATTCTATGGTATTATAAGTTTCATGAGGTAGAGAAAATATTTTATCTCCATTACTAGAAGAATTGATGCTTTTCAACTGTGGTGTTGGAGAAGACTCTTGAGAGTCCCTTGGACTGCAAGGAGATCCAACCAGTCCATTCTGAAGGAGATCAAACCTGGGTGTTCTTTGGAAGGAATGATGCTAAAGCTGAAACTCCAGTACTTTGGCCACCTCATGTGAAGAGCTGACTTATTGGAAAAGACTCTGATGCTGGGAGGGATTGGGGCAGGAGGAAAAGGGGATGACAGAGAATGAGATGGCTGGATGGCATCACTGACTCGATGGACGTGAGTTTGAGTGAACTCCGAGAGATGGTGATGGACAGGGAGGCCTGGTGTGCTGCAATTCATGGAGTTGCAAAGAGTCAGACACGACTGAGCAACTGAAATGAATGAAATGAATGAACCTAGATAGTAGGGTCTCAGTAAATACTGGGTTGGCCAAAAGTTTCATTTGAGTTTTTCTGTAAGATTTTATGAAAAAAACCACAATGAATTTTTTGGTCAGCCTGATAATACTGAAAGAACAAAATGTTAGGAAGATTAAATATAAAGTAGTGCAATGCAGGGCTTCCCTGATATCTCAGTTGGTAAATAATCCACCTGCAATGCAAGAGACCCTGTTTTGATTCCTGGGTCAGGAAGATCCCCTGGAGAAAGGAAGGCTACCCACTCCAGTATTATTGGGCTTCCCTTGTGGCTCAGCTGGTAAAGAATCTGCCTGCAGTAAAGGAGACCTCGGTTTGATCCCTGGGTTGGGAAAATCCCCTGGAGAAGGGAACTCCAGTATTCTGGAGTATTCCCCACTCCAGTATTCTGGCCTGGAGAATTCCATGGACTGTATAGCTCCATGGGGTTGCAAAGAGTCAGACACAACTGAACAACTTTGACTAATATCACTAGTGCAATGCAGGCAAACACAACACATACAAACATTCACTGTGCCTAAGCTTATGTGCTAGTAGTTCCAGTCTGATGACCAAAAACAAAAAGTCAGATGTGGTAACACTTTGAATCTGGGTATATTCAGAAGCTGAGCTACTTCTGTTCTTCTATCAGGCTTCCCCGGTACTAGTGGTAAAGAACCTGCTTGCCAATACAGGAGACATAAGAGACAATAATTTGATCCCTGGGTCAGGAAGGTCCCCTGGAAAAGGAAATGACAACCCATTCCAGTATTCTCACCTAGAGAATCCCATGGACAGAGAAGCCTGGCGAGTTACAGTCCACAGGATCTCAAAGAGTCAAACAGGAATGAAGTGACTTAACACACACATATTCAGAAACAGCTAGAAAACATAGCTGTGCCGGGCTCTGCATCAAAGACAGTCCAGATGCTAATCAAATGACATCATCACAGAGGGTGTGATGAAGGATGTATTGAATACTTCAAAAGTGACAATAGTTGTTGTGATCTCTGATGGTCAGGAAAGGCTTTAAGGATCTGCTAGAAACTTGAGTCCTTGAAGGATGGAAAATTAAGGAAACCAACATTTAGTGAGCATCTATAACATGCCAGGAAGATCCCCTGGAGGAGGAAATGGCAACCCCCTCCAGTATTCTTGCCTGGGAAATCCCATGGACAGAAAAGTGACAGTCCATGGAACCACAAAATGTGACTTAGCGACCAAACAACAATAATATAATATGCTGGATACTTTCCTAGGAATTTTATAAGACTTCTCATTTTAGCCTCATAGAAATTCTATGAAGTAGTATTCCTGTGCACATTTCACACATAGGTAAAGTAATTGCCCTAAGAAGGCAAAAAAATAAAAAAGTATCAACCCAGGTGTACAAGGTTCAAGCTATTCCTTCCCATGGGTGACAGTCAAGCAGGTGATGAGCAGGGTTGGGCCATTGAAAATTTCCCTATGAGTAAAAGGGAGAGGATTAGCAAGAAGGAAATGCAGGTTGTGAGTTGAAGAGTAAGTGAACCTGTCAAGCTGGAGATTGAATAAAATCAGGATCGCCCGACAATGTGTATGTGCACGCCCTTCACCTTATCACCAGAATTAACTTCCCAAAGTGTGTATCTGTTCTCTCATTTACCAAATATTTCCTGAGTATCTTCTCTGAACCATGCATGTACTAGCTATTTGGAAGCATTTTTAAAACTCAGACAAAAAATTTTTTGTTCAGACTAAAAAACAGAAAATAAACATAGTACATAAATAAACTGCATGGTCTTTTAGAGCCTGCTAGGGCTTAAGAAAAGAGCATTTGTTTTTCAAAATACAGATTTAATCGTATCATTCTCCTCATTCTAGATATTTGATGTTTTTCTGGAGACAATGGAGTTTGATGACTTTTCTGGAGACAATGGAGTAATGTCTTAACCTCTCAGAATGTTTTCAAGGCTCTTTATGATCAACCCAAAGCAATAAATATTTCTCTTTACCCAACCTCTACAACTACCCTGAAGACAAACCATACCAGGAAACTTGATATCTTGACAAAATGTCATACAAAATTTACTCATATAGTTTTTCACACCTGGGATAGTGCTAATCTACTTGGAGTTACTGAAATTTCAGTCATCCCTTAAAGACCAATTCAAATACCCCTTCTTTTTCTTAGTCAACCTGAGTTAGATTAATCTCTATCTTCTGTTTATATTTATCCATCTCCTCAAATGTACAGTAAATTTATCTGCAAGGGAATTGATAAAAAGATGATAAAGTGGTATAGATTATATTTTGAAGGTCATTAAAAGCTCCACTTAGGTATCTAAGCATTTCCCTCCTGCAAAGTCACTTGATATAATTAATAATTATTCCTTTGTGGTCTATAAGACTGCATTTATATGAAATCTGAGAGCATAAAGTCAAATATATCCCACTGAATAAAATCAAAAAATAAGTATTGGAAAAAGAAGAATATATACATGTGAAGAAGACTTTAAAAAAACAAGAAGCTTTATATAACACACTGTAAACAAATCACATTATTCTGCAAAGGTGGAGAGAGAAGAAATAAGAAAGCTAGAAAATGAGACGGGGACGGGTTGAATTGGGAGATTGGGACTGAGGTGCTGGAGAAGACTCTTGAGAGTCCTTTTGGATTGCAGGGAGATCAAACCAGTCAATCCTAAAGGAAATCAATCCTGATTATGCATTAGAAAGACTGATGCTGAAGTTCCAATATTTTGGCCACCTGATGTGAAGAACTCACTCATTGGAAAAGACCCTGATGCTGGCAAAGACTGAAGGCAGGAGGAGAAGGGGCAGCAGAGGATGAAATGATTGGATAGCATCACTGACTCAGTGAACATGAGTGTGAGCAAGCTCCAGGAGATAGTCAAGGACAGGGAAGCCCAGCACACTGCAGTCCATGGGTTAGCAAAGAGTCCACACACTGCCAAACTAGGGCTTTTAGACCAGGGCTTGTTTCCATTTTTGAGAAACCACAATGAGAAAGTTTAAAAATAAAATTGTCTTTTTAAAAATATGTTTACATACGACTTCATAGGACAAGAAAAGTAAAATAGGGTCAAGGGCAGGAGGGACAAAAGTCAAGAGCAGAGATAACTGAGAACATTTTAAGTAATCAAATTAGAGGATTCAACTAATTTATATCACATACAATGCTAATCTTGACTTCTTTTAGTTATAATGTGTGCTGAATAAGAGAGCAATGAGAAACAGGACAATTGGGAGAACTCTTCAAGATGAAATTAGATTCCTTGGGGGAGGGAGGGGACAAAGTCAAAAGTCCAGAAGACATTAACATTCAATGTACTTGAAATATGGGCTTCCCTGGTAGCTCAGACGGTAAAGCGTCTGCCTACAGTGCAGGAGACCTGGGTTTGATCTTTGGGTCAGGAAGATCCTCTGGAGAAGGAACAGACAACCCACTCCAGTATTCATGCCTGGAAAATTCCATGGACCGAGGAGTCTGGTGGGCTATAATCCATGGGGTTGCAAAGAGTTGGACATGACTGAGAGACTTCTTTGTGTGTGTGTATACTTGAAATATATTCAAAAAGTGTCGAGATGGGGAAAGGAAAGAAACAAGGAAGGAAAGAAGTGAGAAGAAGAATGGAGAGAGGGAGGAAGAGAGAGGAGAAGGAAGGAAACAAGACTGAAAAAATAACCTTCTTGGTAGTGAAAATTATTTTAGCTTTTTGGTTTTTTCACCATGAATGATACGATTTCACTTTAAAGCTTGATTAGAAAATACAATAAAAAGATGCAAAGCATAAGAAATTTAAAAAGCATTTGATGAAGAACTATGAGACTAAGCAGAAGCTCTCTATTAACAGAGAAAATGANAATAGTCACTCTAATTACCACATAATTGCAACAAATAATCTGCATATTTTGAACACAAACAATTGGCTTCCAAATGAGGAAGTATTTACCAACCTTAAAGCCATGTGCAGAACAACTCAGTTCTGCTAGATGTGTATAAGAGACAGTATAAGAAGCAAAAAAAAAAAAAAAAAGTACAGTTATATTTCTTGTCTCAAACCAAAGTTAGACATCCAAAGCCAGGCTGCCATGATGCCCAAAGAACACTGACAGATATAAGACTCCCTCATCAGTTATTCTACTGCTCTGCCTTTATGTACAAAAAAATAAAACAACAACTAATAGGATTTTCTAGGTTATTTAAAGAGATTGTTGTTGTTTAGTCAGTAGAGACCCTGAAGCTGGGAAAGATTGAAGGAAGGAGGAAAAGGGGATGACAGAGGATGAGATGGTTGGATGACATCACTGACTCAATGGACATGAGTTTGAGTGAACCCCGGGAGTTGGTGATGGACAGGGAGGCCTGGCCTGCTGCAGCTCCATGGGGTTTCAAAGAGTCAGACATAACTGAGTGACTGAACTGAATGGAACTGTACCAGAATATCACACCACAAAATATACCTCTGTAGCATATAGACTTTTTGAGCCAGGGCTTCCCTGGTGGCTCAATAGTAAACAATCTGCCTGTGATGCAGGAGACTCAGGTTCGATCACTAGGCCAGGAAGATCCCCTGGAAACAAGAATGTCTACCTGCTCCAGTATTCTTGCCTGGAGAATTCCATGGACAAAGGAGCCTGGCTGTCTACAGTCCATGGGGTCACAGAGAGTCAGACATGACTGAATGACTAACGTTTTCACATTTTCACTTATTTTCAGCCTAAAGCCAATGAGAACCATGAAACTGGGGAAGAGCTCTAAAAATGAGGCACAAGTTTTTCCTGTGTAAAGGAAATCTCCATTTGTAAAGGTATATTGCTTTCCTGTACCAGGAAAAAAAGACAGCTCTACTTACCAGTAGACTCTGACGGGGTCTGCGTTACAAATGCTAAATGATCCTTGTTTACCATACTTTTCTTGGGCATCTTCCCATGACTTGTGCTTACTCAGAATCCCCAACCCTCAAAACCATTTACTTCCTCTAGCCTAGGATGGTGTACAAACACAACTTCTAGGACTTCCATGGTGGTCCAGTGGTTAAAATTTCGCCTTTCAGTGCAGGGACTGAAGGTTAGATTCCTGGTTGGGGAGCTAAGATCCCTCATGCCTCAGGCCCTCCCACCCCAAAAAGAAACCATCATAAAACAGAGACAATACTATTGTAACATTTTCAATAAAGATTAAAAAATAAACAAAACTAAACTTCTAATCCCTCCTTTGGGTTACTCATCACTGAGTATTCTCACTTGCACATGTGTCACACACCTTGCTAAAATTCTGTTCCTGTTCTCTTAGCAATCTATTTTTCACCAGTTTAACATATAAAGTTCCAGATGATGAACCTAAGATAGCAGATGAAAAAGCCAAAAAATGAGAAATTTCACAATTGTGCTGAATTATGTTTAATTCTAAAGTCTAAAAGAGTTCTTATTAGGGATTCTAATTTTAATATGATCTTTAAGATTAAGTCCCATCTAGTGGTCTCATCTAGAAGCCTTCAGAGATATAAAATTCAGTTCCTGACTTGAAAAAAATGCTTATGTCACACTTGACCTTAGAAAGTTATGACAAACTCTGGTATAATATGTATTTTATTCATAAGACTAGTAATTCTTTGCATAACACCACTTTAAAAAAATTGAGTTGTCTCTTATGTGTTTCAAGAGTATTTTATTTATGTGCCTATCTATGTATTTATTTTGGCTGAACTGCTGCATGGGGACCCTAGTTTCTCCACCAAGGATTGAACCCACACCGCCTGCAGTGGAATCTGAGTCTGAACCACTGGATCACCCCTAGGGAAGTCCCAGGGACAGGTTATTATATCGAACTAGTTTTATTAGGTGTGGAACGTTTGTTACTGCTCTCAGTATGTTAGTGAAGTTTAACTACAGAGACATAAGCCACAGCAGAGGCAAACATAAGTAATAACATACTGGGAAAAAAAGGCAGAGTGATTTGTACTTAGGCACCATATCTGAGAAGAAAATAAATTATCACCATAAAAAAGTTAAAACTTCACAAGCTGAATATTTAACTTCTATTTATGGATGATATTTTTGTTTTTATTTTATTTTCTCACCAATTTCCTTTGGCACAGCTGTCTTTTCCTTTGTTTAATCTTAACATACCTCCTAGGAAAGTTCTTTGCAACATTAAAAAATAGTATACAACATATTCATTCTAAGTGTGTAAAACAGCCAAGTTTTCACCTTTCTCCACAGTCCTCTGGATTTCTAAATCTGGAATAAACAGTCATCATAGAATGTAGTTAAATTATGTTTGAAATTATTCTGGCTCTGTTTGTTAAGCAACAGCCAATAAATGCTTTTGTTTGTTTGTTTGTTTCTAAGTTTGAGTAAGGGATTTCCCTTTATATTTTTCAATGTTGTGGACTCTGCCAGCAAGTTCATGAGAACAGTTCAACAAAAACTTTTTACTTTCCAAACTACTGACTATACATTAGTCGGGAGGGGTAGTAGAAAGAGTGCAGAATTAGGTTTAAATTCCTTACTACTAGCCTCTCTTGTGTCACACTGCCTTTATTTTGAAGTTGGAAAAGTACTGCCTACTTTTCTGTTGTAATGATTAAGTATAAAGTACAAAATGTATATAATGTACTCATATATAAAAATAATAAATAACATCTGTTATTATGGTAAATCTTAAAGCTTAATAAGTTCTATTCTGCTTACCTCCTCACTAAAGCAAAACACACTCAAACATATAGACCTACATACATACTATATAGATATATTTTTCTTGGGTCATATTAAAAATTGCAAAATACATGTGTTTATGTTGGCAGAACAGATCTCAGTTGATCACATTAGCAATAGTTTCTTATTGGGTGTCAGACATGAAATAGTCACTCTAATTACCACATAATTGCAACAAATAATCTGCATATTTTGAACACAAACAATTGGCTTCCAAATGAGGAAGTATTTACCAACCTTAAAGCCATGTGCAGAACAACTCAGTTCTGCTGATCACTAAAGGGGAGAGAAAATATTTTTACATCCAATAGTTGAGAGTTCTACAAATCCATAACTAGAAAGATTAACTAGACTAGTAGTGTCCGAATAGCAGTGGTAAGGACAGATTTAAAACTGTGCTAACTGTAAACAGTATTTGCAAGACTATGAAATACAGAGAGAGCATAAAGTGGACTCAGTGGATTGTACAGTCAACCACACAAAGCAATTCAGCAAAGTATTTTCCACAAGCTGCACAACAGCTGCCTATCAAAGACAAAGCCAGATACTAGTTAAAGATGGTAAAAATAGCTTAGGTAGTGATAGCTCCTGCAGTCAGGAAGACTGCAGAGAAAGCTTAGCTCTTCTTGGATTGGTGAGGAGGTGGCTGGGGATTTTAAAGGAAGAGTGAGGGAGTGGAGTGGGGATAAGCAGAGACCCAAGCCGTCAGGGAATTGAAACATTATTTAAAAATGGGTAAGAGGTCAATGTCAAGGCTGCCTTGAGGCCAGCTGTGCCTTCCAGCTAGCAGTTACTGAAGCTGAGATTCTGTCTTCCCACAAAGAGCAGACAGGGGCCCCATCCTTCCTGATGATTACATTTCAAAGGAATGGCTTTCAAGTCCTTGAAAAAGACACCTTTGGTTGTAGGGGAGACATATATATATATATATATCAATCACAAAGGGACAGAGGAAGACTTGACTGTGGTCAGTTTGCTTGTTTTTGTTAATAAGTGCTCTGGGGGCCTATCCTCAGGTGTGAGCTGGAACAAAGGTAAATTGTTTTGGTGGCCTTAGGCATTTCCAGGCAGGAGCTCCAGGCGGTGCCGGGGGCTAGGACAACCCAGGGACAGTCTTCCGCTTCCAAAAATCATATCGGAGTTTAGTCAAAGAGAGAATTTCTGTTGCACTTTTCCTAACTATGACACAGCAGCTCCATCTGTTTAAGGACAGACCATTTTGCTAAAGTCCAGTTTTAGAGGNCAACAGAGGATGAGATGGCTGGATGGCATCACAGACTCGATGTCTGAGTGTACTCCGGGAGTTGGTGATGGACAGAGAGGCCTGGTACGCTGCGATTCATGGGGTCACAAAGAGTCGGACGTGACTGAGCGACTGAACTGAACTGAACTGAACTGAAGCATGACATACCATGGAAGAAGACTTCCATTTCCTTAAAGCACAACATTTGTTGTTGTTCAGTTGCTAAGACACGTCCAACTCCTTTTGACCCCATGGACTGCAGCACACCAGGATCATCTGTCTTTCACTATTTCCCCAAGTTTGCTCAGATTCACATTGAGTCAGTGATGCTATCTAACCGTCTCATCCTCTGCTGCCCCCTTCTCCTTTTGCCTTCAATGTTTCCCAGCATCCACAGTCTTCCAGTGAGTTAACTCTTTGCATCAAGTGGCCTAAGAATTGGAGCTTCAGTTTCAGTCTTTCCAATGAATATTCAGAGTTGATTTCCTTTAGGATTGACTGGCTATGAGGCTCTAATCTCATTCATGAGGGCTCTACCTTATGATTTAATCACGTTGGAGATTAGGAATTCAATTTCTAAATTTTGAGGGGACACAAACATTCAGACCATAGCAGTACTAAATAGTAAATCTCTTTCAGTATGCAAACTATAAAGTCAGCTACCATTCTGAGGGATTATTGGATGACTCTGCTTCATGATTCTTTTTAGAGGGGAGAATTGTCCCTCATCAAGGTGTATTGGAATTCATTTTCTAATTTTTCAAAATTCTGTAAGGATTTATTTCTTTTTCTCTTCATGTCTATAGCACTGGAAAGGTTTGCAAGATTCTTGCTTCACAGGTATTAACTTCATTCAGTGAGGCAAAGTCGAAATTCTTCAGTGGGTTATTCTGATAGAGAGGGAGAGGGATGGCTTGTTTTCTGATATTTGCTGGCTCATGTCTTTGCTTTTTCCTCCTTCACCACTGAACTCTGAAGTGCTGCTTCTCCCTTTGGGTTTTACAGTTTTCCTCTCTAGAAGCTGTACTTCAAAGGTCACTTTACAACATGCTTATTTTCTAATTTTATTTTTTTCATGCATATCTTTACATCCCTTCCATGTCTGGTCTACCAGGAAATGCCTTCATTTTTTAAAAAAATAAAGTAATTGCATTAATTAATTATTGGCCACAATGTACAGTGTGTGGGGTCTAGTTCCCTGACAAAGGGTCAAACCTGTAACCACTGGACCTCCAGGGAAGTCCTGGAAACGCCTTCATTTTGGATTTTGATTTTCTTCAGACTCAGAGTGCATTCCTCTTTTTGGTGATGGTTAAGATCAATTCTAGGACCATCCCTTTCTCCCTGGTTTCTTCCCACAGTTTCTTGGCCTGCTTTTTCTTGCCACAAAACTTTAAAGCAGGATAAGCACAGGACAGACTGTTCATTAGAATTTTACCCTTTTGCATTTAAATTCTCCAGTTATGTTGTGGGATAGCATTTTCTGTCTTCAAGTTTGAGAAGAGGTAGTTTTTTCAAATCCTTTTATTTTTCTGTGGTATTTGAGGAGGAAGTACTGGAAGACAGGGACCAAAGCAGCAACTGCTGTCTTCAGCTATCCTGAAATTACAGGAACTTTTTTATCAACAAAATAGTGTTGAAATACTATCCTCTAAGGATAGTAAAATTTAAAAAACATTTACTTCAACTCCACCCTCAGGCATCATACCAAGCAGAAAAAATTAATTTGGGATGGATCATAGGCCTAAGCATAAAGGCTTAAGTCACAAATCTGGAGAAAAGCATAGGAGAGTGTCTTCTTGACTATGGGTAGGTGAAGATTTCTTAAGTATGACATAAAAAGCAATAACCATCAAGCAAAAATGATTTAAAAACTATTAAAATATTTTCATCAACAGGTTCTATTAATCAAATGAACAAGCAAGCCACAGAATTTGTAAACAGTCATAAAATTCAAAAGTGAAAAAAAAATGATATTCAGACTATAGAACCCCTGTACTTTGTGTGCTAAATCACTTCAGTCATGTCTGACTCTTTGAGACTCCATGGACTATAGCCTGCCAGACTCCTTTCTTCTATGGGATTCTCCAGGCACTGGAGTGGGTTGCCATGTCCTCCTCCAGGGGATCTTCCAGACCCAGAGATTGAACCCACACCTCCTGCATTGCAGGTGGATTCTTTACCCCTGAGCCTTTGGGAGAGTCCTTAAAGAACCTCTACCACTCAATAATTGAAAAGACAAGTAATTCCATTTTACAAGTCTTCTCATAGATATTTCAGAAAGAATTTATAAATGATTAAAAGGTGCTTAGGAAGGAGTAAAAATTATTAGTTATCAGAGAGATACAAATTAAAACCACAGTGAAATATCACCATGCACCTATGAGATTGGCTAAAATGGAAATCCTGACATCTGGTAAGAATGACAGCTTACCTGACAGCTGGTAGGAATGTAAAATGACACAATAAACTGGGGGAAAGACCTGGCTGTTTCTTATACAATTAAATATGTACTTGGAGTACGACCCAGCCATTGCATTCCTATATATTTATCCAAGAGAAATGAAACCACACATCCACAAAAACTGTTCGTGGCAGGCTTATTCATAATAGACAAATGNAACTTGGGGAAAGACCTGGCTGTTTCTTATACAATTAAATATGTACTTGGAGTACGACCCAGCCATTGCGTTCCTATATATTTATCCAAGAGAAATGAAACCACACATCCACAAAAACTGTTCGTGCCAGGCTTATTCATAATAGACAAATGCTCTTAACAACCCCAGTGTCCATCAACAACATATTGCATCAGCAAATGTTAGTATCTTCATGTAATGGATGGTTTCTCAGTAATAAAAAGAAACTAATTGCTGCTACATTCAAAAACATAGAAGACTCTCCAAAATATTATGTTAAGTGAACACTAGATGCAAAAGTGTATGTACTGTATGAGTCCAGTGATTTGCAGCTTTAGAGCAGGCAAAATTAATTAATGGTATAAACAACAACTGAAACAAGCAAACTTAACATTGGTTGCCTTTGGTTGTGAGGAGAGGTGGTAACTCTCCAAGAAGAGGTACAGGGGAATTTTCCAGAAATAGTAACATTCTACCTTGATAACGTTGTAGTTGCATGGGTATAAGCATTTCTCAAAGCTCATGAAATTGTATACTTTTACCTTTGGGGTATTGTATATCTTTTTGTATACCTTTACCTTTCACCTTAAAAAATAGGTGGTAACTGACAATAGGTTACAATGTACAATTTGTATACACTACAATTTCTGTAGTGACTGCAAAACACCTCAAATGACAGATTCTGTTGAAAAGAAATTTTCCATAGAATGGAAACCCCATAGAATGAAACTACTTTAATTATATATTTGGCTTAGTCTCAAGCATGTTATACAGGCTACAAGCTCTTGTGCTAGCTTGTATTCTATCAAATATGATCATGATAAAGCTGTTTGGAATAATTAAAGAAGCGTCAGCAGAGACCACCAAACTAGCTGCAACAAAAATTGTTTTTCCTACAATCTAATCTCATTTCACACTTTCAACTTGTGATTACTAAAAGTCATCAGACGGAGCTGAGAAATTACTCATGAAATTGATTCTTCTTAACCATGCATCTCTCATCCCTGGGAAGAAAAGAAAAGGTGCTGGGTCAAAGCCTAGAATTCCATTATCCACTTTAGTTGGTTGGCACTTGCTTGATACTAAATGCTGTAAACTGGTTCCTGATGAACAATGGTACAAAACCAAAGCATAATTGGCAGAGAAAGCTGAGAAAGCCCTAAGAAAGGGCCTAAGGCATCTATGTCTTAGATCCACTGGCTGAGCAATTCCAGAAAGGAAGGCGCGAGGCCAGCATCTTGGTCTGAGCAGTCCTATCGTCTCATCGTTTCATGAGAACTTGGCATTATATCATGAAAAGGCTAACATCTAAAGCTGGAACTTGTCTTGGTAGGCAACAATGTTTATATACTTTTAAAGATAGAATTGCACTGTCTCCTCTGAATTAACTACTTTTGTTTTCTCATATTAAATATTTTAAGAGATCTGGAATTGTCTAAGGTCTTACCATATTTTAGGGAAGGTAGGCTAGCAGGAAGCAGCTCTTGCATGGGGCCAGCATGTGAGTGGAGAGGGTCTTAGCTCTGGTTCCCCAGAAGCACATGCTGAGACCAGGATTCACTTGCAAGGGATTCCTTAAGGAGGGACACCTGGGGGAGATGGGTAGATAAGGAGATGAGGGAAGCAGATCAGAGTAAAGAGGGGAGGCCAAGCACAGAGGGGAGAACAGGCATGAGTCCTACCACTGGATAAGCTTTAGCCTGATCCCAGAGACCGACAGGAATGAAAGTGAATATCTAATGAAAAAGAATATCTAATATCTGCCTCGGAGAAGGCACTCACAACCCACTCTAGTACTCTTGCCTGGAAAATCCCATAGATGGAGAAGCCTGGTAGGCTGTAGTCCATGGGGTGGCTAAGAGTCAGACATGACTGAGCGACTTCACTTTCACTTTTCACTTTCATGCATTGGAGAAGGAAATGGCAGCCCACTCCAGTGTTCTTGCCTGGAGAATCCCAGGGACGGGGGAGCCTGGTGGGCTGCCGTCTATGGGGTCGCACAGAGTTGGACGCGACCGAAGTGACTTAGCAGCAGCAGAAGCAGCAGCAGTATCTGCCTATTTCCTGTGCTTAATTGCTCAGTCATGTCCAACTATTTGTGACATCGTGGACTGTAGTCCACCAAGCTCCTCTGTCCATGAGGATTCTTGCTGGATTCTCTAGCAAGAACACTGGAGTTGGTTGCCATGCTTTCCTCCAGGGGATCATCCCAACCCAGGGATCAAACACAGGTCTCCCTCATTGCAAGTAGATTCTTTACCATCTGAGCCACCAGGGAAGCCTCTGTGTGTGTGTGTGTGTGTGTGTGTGTATGTATATAACTAACTCACTTTGCTGTATATGCGAAAATTGTAAATCAACTATACTTCAATTTTTAAAAAAAGGTTGAATTAAGGAAAACCAGACACCTGAATACTTCTACAATCATGAGCAATAAAACAATGAAATTTTTTTGGTCAAGGTCAGAGATAAGAATTGTGCCATCTATATTACCTAGAGAATAATACTGATACATGCATTTTATCATGAGCTTTTACATGCAAATACCAGTGTCTTTCAAGGCTTAAAGTACAGAGGTGGCAAATGTCCTTGAATACAACAGATAACTAGCAATTTTCCAGGAAACAATTTGTAATTAATATTAATAAGATGATTCATTATCACATATAGCCAAACATGAGTAGTCTTAATGTCTTTTGAAAATTAACACCTTTTATTTTAGAGGCACTGTAGTGAAGAAAAATATCTCAAATAATACAATTGGTCTTATGAAAATTGTAGCAATGTGGATGTCAGCTGCAAACAGAGGCTCAACATTTTGTAATTATAAAAAAGACTGATAATGCCTTGTCTCAAACTGCCCATATTTTAGCTGGAGAGTATCTCCTCTCTTGTTAATTCACACAAATGCTGAGCTTTAATTGGCAACTCATTCTGAAATCTCTTGGGACTTTTGAGCACTCTAATGTTGACATTTGTAGGATGGAAAGTTCTAGCAACAGAATGACCATCAGCTAATGACTCCCACAGCACAGCTTTGTGTCTCTAGTCATGCACTGAAAATAAAAACTAGAAGATGACCTAGTGGTGGGTTGTAGCCACAGCCCCCTGTCCAGGTTTCTTCTGTTTACTAGAGAAACATTCTCCTGGATTAGACCCTCAGTCCGGGGAGGAATACCACTCTGAGCCAGGATTCCTTAAATAACTTACAATCAGATANGACCTAGTGGTGGGTTGTAGCCACAGCCCCCTGTCCAGGTTTCTTCTGTTTACTAGAGAAACATTCTCCTGGATTAGACCCTCAGTCCGGGGAGGAATACCACTCTGAGCCAGGATTCCTTAAATAACTTACAATCAGATAACAGCTTACTAGAGAAGAAAATGTACTGTTCATTTTTATTCACTCATAACATGTGAACATGACAAATTTAAAAAATTGGAATAATAAAAAAGATATTAAGAAGCTCATCATCTTATCATTTGACTGATTATCCTTCTTAGCACCCAGCTTTCAGCTAAGACTCTGTGTGCTCCTTTTCACTTCAATATGTTAAGTTTTGAAGGAAAGTAATTATTGTGGAGCTGAGGCATTAAAATGAGACTAGAGACATAAATGTTCTCTCTTCAGCTGTAAGATCTAACCCAGATGCTTTTCTTTAATTTTGTAAAAAGAGAAACTTTTCCCATACCACTTCTGATTTTTTTTCACCTCATTTAAATTACTGTGTGTATTTCAACTCTTCTCCTCTATTTTCCTGTACAACTTCTTTAATTTCTTAACTCTACATAATTATGGATTAAACTGAAACAAACTCCTTAATTTCTCTCTATCACAATTTCTCTTTGAAGCAAAGATAATCACAAAACTATAGACTGCTGTGCACAAACCACTGTAAATATTAATGAAGAAATGTATCCAAATTCTGGAAAACAAATCCCAAGTTTCCTCATCCAAGATAAGATACCATTATTATCCTTGTGAAAGTTTACCAAAATGCCACTGGATACACACACTCATGACAGCCATGATGCTTATGGTTGCAAATAATAGAAACAAAAATCAATCCAGGTAGTTTATTCATTTATGAGCCTGAGAGCCCAGGAGGACAAACTTTAGACATTACTTGTTCAAGGGTTATTCTCTACCTTTTTGTGACTTATTATCTAGGCTCTGTATTCTTTCTGTACCAGCTTCATTATGGAAGAATGTGGCACTGCTGGGTGTAAATGACCTTGCTTATATCTCTTCTCTTCTTACAGTCTTCAAAAAAAGTTCCACACTCAGTGGAAGAAGGCGAGGGTGGGATGATTTGAGAGAATAGCATTGAAACATGTATGTATTTCATGTATTTCTTATGTGAAATAGATTGCCAGTCCAGGTTTGATGCATGAGACAGGGTGCTCAGGGCTGGTGCACTGGGATGACCCTGAGGGATAGGATGGGGAGGGAGGTGGGAGGGGGTTTCAGGATGGGGAACACATGTACACCCATGGCTGATTCATGTGACTGTATGGCAAAACCTACCACAATATTGTAATTGGCCTCCAACTAAAATAAATTAACTTAAAATTTTTTTTCAAATTCCCTTTAAAAAACAAAAAGTTCCAAGCTCAATTCTAATCAGTTCCTTCCTCATAAGATGCTAACTTCTGATTCAAACCCTGAACTCTGGAGCCATGTGAGGATTGGTTTCTGTCTGAATCAATGGGTTTCTGAAAGGATCTTCATGGGGAAAGGACCTGGGATTGCTCTGTTGTCTTGCAACAATCAGGGCTCACCCCTAGTGTTGGTGAGAGGATGACCAGACTCAAATCACATAGCAGCTACACAACAAAGGAAGGGCGGGATGGATGCACAGATGGGGAACACAGTCTCCACTATAACTCAGTTATAGCCATCATTTCACACAAGTCAGCTGAGTAAAAGGAGTCTTTACATATGAAACCTGCTCTAACTGTTAGATTTGCTGTTGTTGTTGTTGAATCGCTAAGTCATGTGTGACTCTGCAACCTCACGCATTGTAGCACACCAGGTTCTTCTGTCCTTCACTGTCTCCCAAAGTTTGCTCAAATTCATGTCCATTGAGTCAGTGATGCTACTTAACCATCTCTTCCTTTGTTGCCTTCTTCTTTTGCCTTCAATCTTTCCCAGCATTAGGGCGTTTTCCAATGAGTCAGCTCTTTAGCATCAGTTCTTCCAATGAATATAATTGTGAGATACTCTGCTAATACTAACAGATGAGAAATTAAATAGTAATGTCACCCATGTTATTGCTCCATGGTTCTATTAAAAAAAAAGTCAATTTTCATTGTCTGAAAGCTAACCAATATGTTTTCTATAATTCTTTTCATGCTTTCTGTCAAATATTCATATTTTGATCTCCTGTTTCATAATAAATGGCTTAGATAAATTTCAACAAACTATGAAACACTTGTCTTTGGGTAAAAAAACTCTCACTAATTTTGGAGAGGATCATTGTGACCTCTAGTCACTCCACATGCTCCAATAGCCTTCCCAAATCTACCACAGATAAACATGAAATGTCAGTAAAATCAAGTACTTCCCAGGCACACATAGCTCCAAGATAAATCCCCTAGTTACTGCCTTCAAAAAGATGACTGCCATGAACCTTTCCTACACACACACACACACACATACACAAACCTGTAATTGTGCAAAACTTTGGGTCCACAATTGCACAAAATACTTTCACATACATTATCACAAACATAGGTCTTAAAAATGAAGGCTGGGGAGTTGACCCAGATCAAGGGAAGGTCAGAGTCCTAGAGAACGATAAGGATGAACAAATAAGAGTAGCCATGGACACTTGGCTGGAGATCAAACCAATCAGTCCTAAATGAAATCAACTTTGAATATTTGCTGGAAGGGCTGATGCTAAAGCTGAAGCTCCAGTAGTTTGTCCACCTGATGTAACTGTTGCAACTCACTGTCAAAGGCCCTGATGCTGAGAAAGATTGAGGGTTAGGAGGAGAAGGTGGTGAGAGAGAAAGAGATGGTTGGATGGCATCACTGACTCAATGGACATGAGTTTGAGCAAACTCTGAGAGGTAGTAAAGGATGGGGAAGCCTGGTGTGCTGCAGTCCATGGGGTCTCAAAGAGTCAGACACAACTGAGAGACTGACCGAAAACAACAACACAACTGAGTGAGCGAACAACAACAACGATAACAATGGACACTTAGCTAGGAAATTGACAAGGGGTGCAGGAGGAGAATCCCAAGGATGGAGGAGCCTGGTGGGCTTCCAACTATGGGGTCGCACAGAGTCGGACATGACTGAAGCAATTTAGCAGCAGCAGCAGCAGGAGGAGAAGGAACTTGATCAAAGAAAAGAAGTGTCTTCCCAATTGGTTGAGAGTGTTTGCAATTTCCTGATCTAGAAAGGAGAGAAAGGAGATGAAGAGAATTTCCTACAAGATAACAGACTTCAGGTAAATATTATTTCTAAAGATAATTTCTTTCTCTAGGGAGAAAAATTTTATCTACCTTAGGACTTCTTATTGTGCTTAGCTATTCATTTACTTTGAACTCCTAAAATCTCTGCTAATTTATGCTAGGGAAGAGCATCTAATAACCTGAAAGTCTTTAGACTACACAGGCATTTAGATGCACAGAAAGATTAAGATGGAAATTTGACTGTTTGCAGCCATTTGCTATAAAATCTCAATGTATTCTTCCTTAGAATTGATGAGGATTTCATATGTGCTCTTCTCCTTCCTCTGTGACACTGGTATCTGTTACTTCAAAGTCACATAAGGCTGATGGCCTATGGAAGATATCACAGGACATCCTAGGGATTTTAAAGTTACAAAGTCCATATGGGTTAAACTGTCCTATATTACCTTCTGCCTCCCTGAGCCCCATCTAAATTGTAAAGTTTGGAACAATGTTCAAAGTTATGAGCAGGGCTTCCCTGGTGGCTGGGTGTTAAAGAATCGGCCTGCCAACACAGGAGACTCAAGAGAGGTGGGTTCCATCCCTGGGTCGGGAAGTTCCCCTGGAGAAGAAATGGCAACCCACTCCAGTATTCTTGCCTGGAAAATCTCATGGACAGAGGAGCCTGGTGGGCTACAGTCCATGAGGTCACAAAGAGTCAGACATGACAGTGCATGCACACATGTGTGGATTCTAGAAAAACGGTACTGATGAACCTATTTGCAGGCCAGGAATATAGATGCAGATGTAAATAATGAACTGTGGTTGTGGTAGGGAAGGAGAGGGTGGGATGAACTGAGAAAACAGCATTAACATATATACACTGCCACATGTAAAATAGATAGGTACTAGGAATCCACTGTATACCACAAGGAGCTCAGCTTGGTGCTCTGTGACCTAGAAGGGTGGGATGGGGGGCATGGAAGGGAGGCTCAGTCAGACATATAGCTGATTCACGTTTGTTGCACAGCAGAAACTGGTACAATATTGTAAGCAATTATTCTCCAATAAAAAATTAAAAACTACATTTAGGTAACAAAGTGGTGTTACTTAATATTATGTTAAATAATACCAGTTGCACTTTACTAAAAATTGTATATATATGTGTGTGTGTGTGTGTTTGTGGCTGTGTGTGTGTATAGAGTACCAAACACCTTGTGAAGGGGTCAAGTATTAGCTGATGCTGAGGATAAGATGGAACTCTGGAACATCTCATTCAAAATCAGTTTTCCATGGCAGCTGTTTTAGTGACTGTTTTATTTGTGATGATAATTGGTTTTGGAGTGCAAGGCAAACACCATGGTACAAGAGGTCAAGCTAAGTTTCAATTTTTGTTTTGGAAAGAGTAAAAGGAGGCCCAGGAAGAATATCTTAATAATGTCCTATTTTTGTGGTCACATTTAAGTTTATTTTCAAAAATCCATGGAAACCCTTCTTGGAAAAACCTAGTCAGTAAATTCAACTTAAGAAATTCAGTTACTGAAAGATTTTTTTTTAATATATATGAGGCATACGTATTTTATAAATAAGACCACACTGAGGTTCAACAGATATAGTATGTTTATATTTAACTTAGAGTTGAAGTCAACCAATAAAATTCATAAAATAACATTTTGGCAATTTGATTCAAATTGAGCTAGTGAAAAATTGGGAAAAACATATTTTGTTGGTCTCAGATCACTATGAAGTAGCCAGGTGTCTGTCTTAAAGAGTCCCCACTGAATCAAAATTAATTTCTCTTGGGCTTAGACAGAATAAACTTCCTTTCTACACTACATACTTTCATGGCAATTGGAGATGCTAAAATGCCACTAATAATGTCTTCTTTTTCTTCTTTATGCTTCCTTTCACACCATTCTGATCATGAAATCTAAAAGTCTCTGAAAAAAAAAAAACCTTCCTAGAATTTGTTTTTCTTATCTCAGGTTCTCTCTACCTTCACTGGAATTTCTTGAGGTTCATTTTCTTTGTGTTTACAAGTCACCTTAAGTTTATTCAATGAGCCTACTAGTATCCCATCCAAAATAACCACCATTTAGACTCCACCCCTCCCCCAACTCTCACACTCACCCCCACCCCCACCCTCAGCCCTATTTTCAGTTTCCAAGGTGGTCAGGTCCCACCATTCCCAGGGGGCTCCACGAAGCAAACGGGGAACTATAAAGAGTAGAAACTGAAGCTGAGAAGTAGAATCTGCCTGAAGTGACTCCTGCTCTTGTCCTATAATTCTTTCAAGTCATATTTTAAAAAGCACCAGTTCATTTAATGAAAAATACATTAGAAATTCTAGCTAACATATATATCGTATGTATAACATATATATCAGTTAATCCCATTACTACAGTAATGTTTTCCAAGCCACAGCCTTTATTTCCATATAGGACTTTCATGTTTGCTGTCTTTGGTAACAAGTAAAAACTATAAGCCCCAAAAGTGAAAGAATAAAGGC
Organism: Raphicerus campestris; assembly: GCA_006410735.1. Classification (NCBI taxonomy): domain Eukaryota; kingdom Metazoa; phylum Chordata; class Mammalia; order Artiodactyla; family Bovidae; genus Raphicerus; species Raphicerus campestris. Next base: position 1,025,433 of record SJYW01046952.1, on the reverse strand, counting down.
TATTATAAACAGTGCTGTGGTGAACATCGGGGTACATGTGTCTCTTTCAATTCTGGTTTCCTTGGTGTGTATGCCCAGCAGTGGGATTGCTGGGTCATAATGCATTCTATTTCCAGTTTTTTAAGGAATCTCCACACAGTTCTCCATAGTGGCTGTACTAGCTTGCATTCCCACCAACAGTGTAAGAGGGTTCCCTTTTCTCCACACCCTCTCCAGCATTTATTGCTTGTAGACTTTTGGATCACAGCCGTTCTGACTGGCATGAAATGGTACCTCATTGTGGTTTTGATTTGCATTTCTCTGATAATGAGTGATGTTGAGCACCCTGTATGTGAGACTAAAAGAGACACAGATGTATAGAACAGTATTTTGGACTCTGTGGGAGAGGGAGAGGGTGGGATGATTTGGGAGAATGGCATTGAAACATGTATAATATCATATAAGAAACAAATCGCCAGTCTAGGTTTGATGCAGGATACAGAATGCTTGGGGCTGGTGCACTGGGATGACCCAGAGAGATGGTATGGGGAGGAGGTGGGAGGGGGGTTCAGGATTGGGAACACGTGTACACCCATGGTGGATTCATGTTGATGTATGGCAAAACCAATACACTTCAGGCAATGTCAAGTAAAGTAAAGTAAAATTAAAAAAAAATAAAGGTATTTGTAGAACTATTGTTTCTGCTGGAAGCTTTGTTTACTAACAAAGACTATTTAAGTTATAGCCTATAATTATTATAGAATATATCCTACATATACCATATTAATATATATAAGCATGGTATATGTTATATAGTCATTAAATTGAAATTGATATAAATTTTTAATTCAATAATTTATACACTACTAAAATAAAATTATATTTTCACCAAGATTGCTGTTATATGAATATGTATATGAAAGCAACTTAGAGAAAATCAACTAAAGAATAATAGATTACTTTCTGGGTTAGCAGGTGATTTACTTTTCCCTCATTTTTATGGATCCGTCTGTGTAATTTTACTATAAATAAGCAAATAAAGAAATAAGGAGAAATACAACTCGCTTTATATGTTTGTAGATCAGATATAGAGAAATAGATAATAAT
>SJYW01046952.1:1000455-1011470 GCA_006410735.1 Raphicerus campestris | reverse complement strand
CATTCCTTCCAAAGAAATCTGATCTCCTTCAGAATGGACTGGTTGGATCTCTTTGCAGTCCAAGGGACTCTCAGGAGTCTTCTCCAACACCACAGTTCAAAAGCATCAATTCTTTGACACTCAGCCTTCTTCACAGTCCAACTCTCACATCCATACATGACCACAGGAAAAACCTAGCCTTGACTAGACGGACCTTAGTTGGCAAAGTAATGTCTCTGCTTTTCAATATGCTATCTAGGTTGGTCATAACTTTTCTTCCAAAGAGTAAGTTGTTTTAATTTCATGGCTGCAGTCACCATCTGCAGGGATTTTGGAGCCCCCAAAAATAAAGTCTGACAGTTTCCACTGTTTCTCCATCTATTTCCCATGAAGTGATGGGACCAGATGCCATGATCTTTGTTTTCTGAATGTTGAGCTTTAAGCCAACTTTTTCACTCTCCTCTTTCACTTTCATCAAGAGGCTAAGTTCCTCTTCACTTTCTGCCATAAAGGTGGTGTCATCTGCATATCTGAGGTTATTGATATTTCTCCAGCTTATAAGATCTCAAATGAAGGAGCACTGAGAAAGATTTAATAAGACAAAGATTAGTTTTATATAATTCCAAAAAGAAAAAATTAAGCTCTCACAAAGTACTACTATATAAATACTTTTATTATTTTCCCTGCATTTTATTTCTCTATCTCTCCATCTCTGGATTTGTGAAATGATAGCTCTAAATATAGCTTTCTTCTTCAAAATAAAAAAAAGTGGGAAACCACCTTATTTAGCTCAGGTGCTAGAAAAAATGTATAGCTTTGCAGATTTTTATTCTTTGTTGTTGTTGTCTCTCAGTCATGTCTGACTCTTTGTGACCCCATGGACTGCAGCATACCAGGTTTCCTTGTCCTTTACCATCTCCCAGAGTTTGCTCTGGGAAAGACTGAAGGTGGGAGGAGAAGGAGACAACAGAGGATGAGATAGTTAGATGGTATCACCAACTCAGTGGGCATGAGCTGAGTAAACTCTAGGAGTTGGTGATGGACAGGGAGGCCTGGAGTGCTGCGGTTCATGGGGTTGCAAAGAGTAGGACACGACTGAGCAACTGAACTGAACTGAGAGTTTGCTCAAACTCATGTGCATTGAGTTGGTAGTGCCATCCAACCATCTCATCCTCTGTTTTCCCCTTCTCCTTCTGCCTTCAATCTTGCCCTTATCAGGGTCTTTTCCAATGAATGGGCCCTTCCCATCAGGTGACCAAAGTATTGGAGCTTCAGCTTCAGCATCAGTCTTTCCAATGAGTATTCATGGTTGATTTCCTTTAGAATTGATTGGTTTGATCTCCTTGTAGTCCATGGAACTCTCAAGAGTCTTCTCTAACACCATAGTTCAAAAGCATCAATTCTTTGGTGCTCAACCTTCTTTATGGCCCAGATCTCATATCCATACATGACTACTGGAAAAACCGTAGCTTTGACTATATGGGCCTTCATTAGCAAAGGATTGTCTCTGCTTTTTATATGCTATCTAGATTTGTCATAGCTTTTCTTCAAAGTTGCAAGCATCTTTTAATTTCATGGCAGTCACTATTGCTGCAGTCACTATCCACAATGATTTTGGACCCGAAGAAAATAGTCTTTCACCATTTTCATTGTTTTCCCATCTATATGACATGAAGTGATGGGACAAGATGCCACAATCTTAGTTCACTGAATGTTGGTCTTTAGGCCAGCTCTTTCATTCTCCCCTTTCATCAAGAGGCTCTTTAGTCCCTCTTCGCTTTCTGCCATAAAAGTGGTTTATTCTTAACCTGGATTTAACTGTAAAAATGAAAAGCCAAAGAGGATAATCACAGCTATAAATTCACATTCTCTCTCTGTTCTACCTGCCCTACCATAGCCACAGAACATGCCCCATCCCCCAGCCCAGAAGACCAGAGGCTGAAATGTCAGCTCTTTCTCAGAATCTGGAATGCGGCACACATCTCAATGTGTACTGATAAGTGTTTGCTCACTTTTTAATGGTTATCTCATTTATATGTTATTTTTCCTTAACCAAACATCTTACTTCAGTACTTGCTCTCTTCTGTTTCTCCCTTCTGCAGGTTTGCACAGGTTTTGCAGCCTTATTCCTGCGTTGTTAACGTGGTAATAAATGGTACCCCCAAGATGCTTCTTCCAGCTTTCTGTGTGCTATGTTTCCTGTTCTTTGCTTAACACATGATGGGCTATGTTAACTGTCAGAGAAAAGGTCATTCTAACCTGCCTTTCAGAGTCCTGTGACCTAAAATTCTTTCCCAGAATGGTAAGCATTCTCAAATCCAAGAAATTTGATCACGCCCTTCAAAATACCAAAATACTACAAATTAAGGCTAAGTCAGCCACTCCCTTGGTGGCTCAGATGGTAAAGAATCTGTCCCCAGTGCAGAAGACCTTGGTTTGATCTCTGGATCAAGAAGTTCCCCTGGAAAAGGGAATGGCAACCCACTCCAGTATTCTTGTCTGGAAAATCCCTTGGACAAAGGAGCCTGGTGGGCTACAGTCCATAGGGTTGTAAGTAGTTGGACATGACCGAGTGACCAACACTTCCTTTTTTCAAGGATAAGCCAAGTAGGGCACAGTGCTGAAGAAACTGCAGCTACAGCTTCGGTCAGGTTCTGATCAAAATAACCCCTTTCCATATGTTCTTCAGTAATTTCTTACAGCATCTTGGTCACTGAGGTAGGCTGTTTGAGAGAGTAAGACTGAGTCTGGGAAAATATAGCACAATCCCTGGAAGACCATATCAGAAAGTCAATGGTATAGGTTTATAAGTGAGTAAAATATCACAGTGATTTCAATTAACGACTGTCAGTTGTAAGAATCTCCTAGATTTCTGACATCCCAGACCACAGAATTCCTCTGAGCCAATGAGCGTAAAAAAATTTCCCCACTTTGGATTTCTCCCTTAAAACATTTTCATTCATTGCTTCATTTCCAAACCATGAAATTTTAATAATTTGTTTCCAATGAGGTGGAACATCTTCTGCTGTAATTGTCTACACATGCCGTCATAGCAAAATACTATAGACAGGGTGGCTTATACAATAGAAGTTTATTTTCTCACAGATTTGGAGGCTGGGAAGTCCAAGATCAGGGTGCCAGCAAGGCCAGTTTCTGGTGAAAACTCTTCTTGGCTTACAGACAGCTGCTTTCTCTCTGTATATGTACATGGCAGAGAGAGAGAGCAAACTCCCTGTGTCTCTTCTTAAAAAGGTACTAGTTCTAGAATGAGGACCCTTCATGATACCATTTCACCTTAATTACCTCCCAAAGATCTCACCTCCAAATCCCACCACACCAGATGTTATGGCTTCTACATGTGAATTTGGGGACAATGCAATTCAGTTCAGGGAACCCGCTGAAACTCCTAATTTTAGTTTTGCCATTTTAATCTTCACAACTTTAAAAGATGTTATACTATCATATTTTACATGCCTTAAACTATACAATGCTAACTTAAAGTTTTCTACACATTAATAAATGTTAACTCTCTGACCCTTTTTTGTAGTAGACATCTGGCCCTTCATTTTCTCTTTTTAAAAGTATTTTCACTTGGATTATCCTTTCTAAAATTTATTTTTAATTGAAGAATGCTTTACAATGTTGTGTTGGTTTCTGCCATACGATGTTTATTTTCAATAAAGAGAATATGATCATATTTTCTGTGACTGCCTTTTTTGGAGTGCACCTGCCAAGGTCCAGTCCAGTGAAAGAAATCTCACCAGTTATTTAAAGGGAAAATAATTTAATACAGAATTGCTAACTAGATATAAAGTCATTAACTAGTTAACAAAAGGATAAAAAGGAAATTGGAAGGTAACCACAGAGGAGGTAACTGCAAGAAACAGCTTATACCTTACTGCTGGGGAAACAAGAAGAAAGGTTAAGCTTTTTGAAATGTAGAGATTTACAGGAGGAGCTCTGTGAAGCAACACTTCTTAAGAAGAGGAACTTGCTGACAGCTGATGGTGGTTCCCTGAGCTTGGAGAAAAACTCCTTGGAGGATGGAGAGGCACCCCAATTCCTGGCGGGGCAGTTAATGATACGAGATGTGACGGGGCTACTTCTGCAAGTTCTGGAAAAGCTGCAAATGAATTCAGTTGCTGTTACGAGGAAGGACTGGTGCCAGTAGGGGAAGGCAGTCCTCAGGGTGACACTCACAGGAAAGGCAAGGGGACAAGAAACACAGGGTTGGTGCCACATGGAACTGACGGAGAGTGGGCTCCCAACAGGTCAGTCTTATGTTTACAAGATAGGTGAGTTCTCTCCTGCACACAAAAGAAATGAAAAGTCATTAACAACCTACAGCAGGTTCACTTTGATACATGGCAGAAACCAACAGAATATTATAAAGCAATTATCCTCCAATTAAAAATAAATGAATTTTTAGAAAAGAAAAAGAAATGCCATAATGTTATAGAACATCAGCAGAAGTGGGACATGATTTTGGTCCAGATTTCCAAATAGAAATTACCAGTCAACCATCCTAGTAAATACAATTAAAAAACAAAAACACTAGAAAAGATTCTCATTAAACATATCATTTTGAGTAAGGCGGCTTCAGATTGAATATATCCAGTAGCTTAGACTTTCATGTGCTGTAAACAGAAGTTACTTCAAAGGCATGATTATCAGAGAAATAAAAATAGAAACAATAAAATACCATCTTCATGGGTGAAATTATTAAAATTTAAAAAGCAATACTCAGTCTAGTCACTGTTGTTCAGTCTTTGAGTTCTGTCTGACTCTTTGCCACCCCATGATCTTCAGCACACCAGATCTTCCCTGTCCTTCACAATCTCCTGGAGTTTGCTCAGACTCAGGTACATTGAGTAGGTGATGTCATTCAACCAACTCATCCTCTGTCACCTTTTTCTCCTCCTGCCCTCAGTCTTTCCCAGGATCATTTCCAGTGAATCAGCTCTTTATATCAGGTGGCCAAAATACTGGAGCATGTTTCAGCATCAGTCCTTCCAATGAATATTCAGGGTTGATTTCCTTTAGGTTTAACTGGTTTGATCTCCTTACTGTTCAAGGGATTCTCAAGAGTCTTCTCCAGCACCACAGTTTGAAAACATAAATTCTTTGGTACTCAGCCTTATGGTCCAACTCAATCTGGTAGGGTTCGGCATTAATGAAACTCATATGTTGCTGGTGGAATCTAGAAAATAAATATGTATATATTTTAAGAAGCTCAAAAATGTTCACAGCGCTTTGATCCTCAATTCAGCCAGTGTAGGTATACATTCTAAGGCAATGATAATAACTATATATATTGATTTATATGTAAAGAAATTTCTTGATGTGCTTATTATAATAAAACCTGGGAACTATATAAATGTTCAATAATAAAAATGTGGTACTGTATTACAACTCTGGGTCTTCCCTAGTGGCTCAGTGGTAAAGAATCCACCTGCCAATTCAGGAGCTGAGGGTTTGATCCCTGGGTCATGAAGACTGCCTGAGAAGGAAATGGCAACCCACTCCAGTATTCTTGCTGAGAAATCCCATAGACAGAGGATTCTGTCGGCTATAGTCTCAGGGGTCGCAAAGAGTTGGACTCAATTTAGCAACTAAACAATAACAAATTACAATTATATCATAGATTTTTCTTCCATCATTAAAATATTTTGGTTAATAATGTTCATTCTCTTTTAGGTTTACTGCATCCCAGAAAGATAGCATCCCAGGGCAAGGATGGAGGAAGGGTGTAGGTATCAATTCGGATTACCCTAACAAGCATGAGTCACGAAGCCAGGGCAGACAAGGGGGAACCATTTAAGCCTCAAAGCGAAGCCAAAGCCCCAGCCAACTGCTAGGAACTCAGACAAAGGACATGAGCTAGAGAGAGCACACCAGGGGGGGAGTAAAGTTTAAAATAGGCTGAAGGAGATAGATTTACAGTAGAATGACCTGAACCTGTGGAACAGTTATTTTCCACAAGCTGACACATGCATCTGTGAGTGTTTGCCCAGAACAGCCACTTCTGCTTTTCTTCCCCTCACCCTGCTGGGACAGGAAGAGTGTGAGACCCCTCTCTCACAGACGGTCAAGTGCTTCCCAGCAGCTCACCTCAAAGACATCATCACAATGAACCAGGTAAATCATTTGTCAAGTGTATGACAAATAATTTTCTACCACTCAAAACAAATTGCTAATTTTGTGAATGATTTAAAAAAAACAAACTTTTTTACTCATGAAGTAANCTGATTAAACAAAATGTTTTTCTAGGTTTTAAATTAAATATTTGGAGGGAGTCTTCTCTCTGCTTCTATATCACTGATAAAATAATACCTACATTTAATGGTTCATCAAAATGCACTTAGAATCAACTAGGAGTCAACTGGAAGATAGAAGAGGATTTGAGAAGGGTGTCCTGGTATCAGTTGCTTCCATCTACCCCTCATCATCTTGTTTTAAATACATGCGCACATCCTAAACCGATTCAGTCATGTCCAACTCTTTGCACTCTTATGGACTGTATCCCACTAAGCTCCTCCATCCTTGGGATTTCCCAGGCAAGAATACTGGAGTGGGTTGACATTCCCTCTTCCAGGGGATCTTCCTGACCAAGATCAAATCCATGTCTTCTGTGTTAACAGGTGGGTTCTTTACCACTGAGCCACCTGGGAAGCCCTTTTAAATGCATATGCAAATCCAAATTGCATTTTGGATTTTAAGAATTACACTGAAAAGTAGTAGTGTTTGAAATTTTCAGGGAGATGGGGACATTATTTATTATTAAATAGTTAAATCTTTTTTACCTAAATGCCTAGAAAAGGGAAAACAAATGGCTTATTGAGATCAAAACATGAAACAAAGGCAGAAAAAAGCTTCTACCCTGTCCTTGAATAATTTGGCATAACACCTTTCCCAAGGTTTCCTTAGCTAAAGAGATTGTTCAGGGTTCCTCAAAGTATATTTGAAAAAAAATTTTTTTCTTTAAAAAAGGAGTTTTGATTTTGTAAAAACATAAAGGCAATATAAATCAAATTATTGCTATTCAATGCCAAGTAGTACTTAGTGGCCTAAGGAGCTATTTTCACTTATTATTGGCTCCCACTTATAGTGGTTGACTTGGCTTGGTTTCTAGAATTCCTTGGATTTATGTGGAGGCGCCACAAATCTATTTCCATTAATTGAGCCATACCCTTGAACTCTGAAGCAAAATGTCGCCTGTGGTCAGTTCGGTTAGCTACAACTCAATGGGGCTGAAGCTAGTAAAAACTCCATCGGAAGAAAAAACATTAAGATACAATCAAATTTATAACAGATCTCCCAAAGTACTGCAATCTCTGGTCTACCCAGAGAAAGAGACTCTGAAAATAAAAATAAGAACACAGAGCTATGCGTTGACTGCGTTGCATTCTCTGCCTGACATATCTCAACATTCGGCCTGTCCTCCCTTTGTCCTGAAATGCCCATTACATTCCTTGTTTTAGGGATACTAAATGTGTGGATCTCTGACCAAAAGCTGCCAAAGGAAATCAATTATTTCTAACTCCCCTGGACCCAGTTTTTTGAGTTCCACTCTTCTTTTCCCTGCCAAACCCCACTGTCCTATCTGTCTTCTACCCATTAATCATCTGAAATATCTGGGAACTCACATTGGTTCTAAACATTGAAGATGAATAAAAGGTAGATTTTTCACATTTTTATATATGCGTGTGTTAATTGCTCAGTTGTGTCCAACTCTTTGCCACCCCATGAACTGTAACCTACCAGGCTACTCTGTCCATGGAATTTCCCAGTCAAGAAGACTGCACTGAGTCGCCATTCCTTTCTCCAGGGGATCTTCCTCACCCAGGGATAGAACTTTGGTCTCCTATATTGTAGGCAGATTCTTTACCATCTGAACCACCAGGGAAGCCCTTATAAATGCTGCTGCTATTGTTTAGTTCAGTCCTGTCCGACTCTGTGCAGTGCTATGGACTGTAGCCCGCTGGGCTCTTCTGTCCGAGAGTATAGGCAAGAGTACTGAAGTGGGTCTCCAAGGCATCCTCCAGGGGATCTTCCCAACCAAGGAATCAAATTGGCTCTCCTGCATTGCAGGTGGATTCTTTACCAGCTGAGCTATCAGGGAAGGCCATTACGTATCTATATTCCTACTTTAAATGTATGAGAGTACTGTTATGAGTTGTAAAAATATTGATTCATTTAAAACGTTGTTTGGATTCACAGTAAAAAATTGTCACAATTTGTTTATTTTTAGGGAGTTGACTCTACAATGTTTTGCATACATGAAAAGGTTCTGAAACTTACATTACTACCATGTTCAGACTATCTCACCCTAACAATATTTAAAAACAGTGAGGGAGAGTTTGATATAATATTTGAAGTATGTTTCAAGAGAAAAGGCCAATTTATTATTTACAGTGGTTGCTTTAGTGTCGGGTAGAACAATATATTTGATCTGTATTTTAGTCTGTCTCACTTAGTTGAAAGTTTCAACAAATATCATATTACTCTGATTATGAACCACACTAAATTTAGCAACCTAGTTTGACGTTTGTTCAAAGTACCATGAGAAAAAGAAAACTACTTATTACCTTTATACACATCTTCTTATTACTCAGTCAGGGATAATTGCTAATTATTCATGACAAAACTGTTTGTAATATAAGCAGAAGAATTCTTTAGACCCAAATCATTCCATAGGTCATATTAGAGATTAGTTTCAAAAGACTGGAGTATTTGTTAATAGAGAGATTTATATAAACTATATATTAAATGTAGATAGCTATACAAGTTAATAAAAATCCAAAAAAGCATTCCAATAATCAAAATGCAGTTAAGTGATAGAGTTGTTTAGTCGCTAAGTCGTATCTGACTCTTCTGTGACCGCATATATTGTAGCCCACCAAGCTCCTCTGTTCATGTGATTTTCCAGGCAAGAATACTAGTGAAGTGAAGTGAAGCCACTCAGTCATGTCTGACTCTTTGCTACACTGTGGACTGTAGCCTACCAGGCTTCTCTCTCCATGGGATTCTCCAGGCAAGAATACTGGAGTGGGTTACCATTTCCTTTCCCAGGGATCGAACCCGGGTCTCCCACATTGGAGGCAGACACTTTAACCTTTGAGCCACCAGGGAAGATGACAAGTGGGTTGCTATTTCTTTCTCTGGGAGATCTTAGCAACATTGGCAGGCAAATTCTTTACCATTGAGCTATCAGGGAAGCCCAAAGTGAAATTTGGACTTGCAAATTTCTATAATTGAAATTTTATATACTTGAAAAATATTTTTATACTTGAAAAAAATTAGAGCAATACTTGATTAAGAAAGAGCAAGCATATACTAACTAGGCATTAAGATAAAATTCTATAGTCAAATGTTTGAAAGATTAGAGAGAATAAGCAATAGGTTTGTAGGGAAAATATGAAACATGTTCAGGAATGTGTGTTCTGATTTCCCATAGTCAATTTAGGAATCATTGTATTTGAAAGTATTTGGGTCAACAGCTAGGTCAAAGACTGAGGTTCAATCAGAAATATTATTTCACTTTCTTTAAAGGATACAAACAAAGCTGATATGGTGGGAAAGAAAATTGTTTTTTTTAAGACCAATGAGGAACCTACTTAGACAGGAAAATCAAAAGTTCAGAGTTAAAAATGGAAGAAGAGTCAATAACCGAAATAAATGATATAGGAAGAGAAAAAAATATTAAGGAGCAATATTTAGCTAGAGAAAAACACAGTTTTCTTTGAAACAGTAGAAATTAACTCTGAAACAGAAAGGTGAAAAAGAAACATGANGAGTTAAAAATGGAAGAAGAGTCAATAACCGAAATAAATGATATAGGAAGAGAAAAAAATATCAAGGAGCAATATTTAGCTAGAGAAAAACACAGTTTTCTTTGAAACAGTAGAAATTAACTCTGAAACAGAAAGGTGAAAAAGAAACATGACTGGGAATTCAGAAGACTGGATTTTACTGTCTCTAAACCTTGACTAGACTGAGAGACTGAACTGAACTGAACTGACTGAGACCTTGACTCAGAGGCTTCCCTGGTGGCTCAGAGGTAAAGAACTCACCTGTCAAGCAGGAGATGTGGGTTCAGTCCCTGGGTCAGGAAGTCCCCCTGGAGAAGGAAATTACAACCCACTCCAGTATTCCTGCCTGGGAAATCCCACAGACATAGGAGCCTGTGGGCTACAGTCCATAGTGTTGCAGAGTCAGGCAAGACTTAGCGACTAAACAATAACAACACAACAAACCTTGACTTAACTATTTACCCATAATACCTGGTTATCTAACTAGTCAGTGTTCTCTATAGAGTCATCACTGTGTGTGATAAAATGGACTCACTTGCATTATAGAAGTTGGACAAAATGTATGTTGATAGCAAGGCAAGATTTTAGGAAGGGACACAGGAATTCAAAAAAAGCACTAAGAGGTCACCCTCCCACCCTTGCTTAGATTGTAGTGAAGGGGAGAGTAAGTCGAACAATGAATGGATGTTGTCCCCCTACAGAGAAAAGCCTAAGAAGTAAAAGCAACTGAGTTGTTTACACAAAGAGAGTTACTGCAAGAAATTATGTGATAGAAAACCATCATAGATATGTAAATGATATGACACTGAATAGAGGTGGCAGTATTGAACATAGGCAGAGATCAGGGATAAGGAATGAATAAAAGGGTTATTAGGGTAGCTCAAATGGTAAAGAATCTGCCTGCAATGCGAGAGACGCTGGTTGGATTCCTGGGTTGGGAGGATCCCCCTGGAGAAGGTCATGGCAACCCATTCCAGTATTCTTGCCTGGAGAATTCCAGGGACAGAGGAGCCTGGCAGGCTACAGTCCATGGGGTCGCAGAGTCGGACATGACTGAGTGACTAACACATCTAAGTGTGTGAAAGAGAGAGTTGCTCAGTCGTGTCCAACTCTGTGACCCCATGAACTGTAGCCTGCCAGGCTCCTAGCCATGGAATTCTCCAGGCAAGAATACTAGAATGGGTTGCTGGTCCCTCCTCTAGAGAATCTTCCCAACTCAGGAAT
>SJYW01046952.1:962773-988003 GCA_006410735.1 Raphicerus campestris | reverse complement strand
AAAAAAAAAAAAAAATCTGCTTGCCAATGCAGGAGACATGAATTTGATCCCAGGGTTGGGAAGATCCTCTGTAGAAGGAAATGGCAACCCACTCCAGTACTCCTGACTGGATAATCTGTGGACGGAAGAGCCTAGAAGGCTACAGTTCATGGGTCACAAAGAGTGAGACATGATTTAGTGACTAAACAATGCCGACAATGACACTAAAAGTACAATCCATTAAAGAACAAACTGATTTTTAAAAATTCATCAAATGAACCACTTTTGCTCTTCAAAAGTAACTGGTAAGAGAATGAAAAGATAAGCCACAGGCTAGAATAAAACTTTTGCAAAACATACGTCTGTTAAAGGATTTATATAAGAGTATGTAAAGCACTCTTAAATCTCAACAATAAGAAAGCATGTAACCCAGTTAAAAGTAAAATTTGGCAGTCCAGTGGTTAAGACCTTGCCTTCCAAGGCAGAGGGTACGTGTGTGATCCCTGGTTGGAGAACTAATATCTCACCTGTCGCATCAGTTCTGTTCAGTTGCTCAGGCATGTCCCACTTTTTGCCACTCCATGGACTGCAGCACACCAGGCTTCCTGTCCATCACCAACTCCAGGAGTTTGCTCAAACTCTTTTCCATCGAGTTGGTGATGCCATCCAACGGTCTTAGCCTCTGTCATCCTGCCTTCAGTCTTTTCTAGCATCAGGGTCTTTTCCAGTGAGTCAGTTCTTCACACCAGGTGGCCAAAGTACTGGAACTTCAGCTTCAGCATCAGTCCTTCCAATGAATATTCAGGACTGATTTCCTTTAGAATGGACTGTTTTGATCTCCTTGCAGTCCAAGGAACTCTCAAGAGTCTTCTCCAACACCACAGTTCAAAAGCATAAATTCTTCAGTGCTCAGCTTTCTTTATAGTCCAACTCTCACATACATTCATGCCTACTAAAAAAACCATAGCTTTCACTAGATGGACCTTTGTGGGCAAAGGAATGTCTCTGCTTTTTGATATGCCGTCTAGGTTCCTCATGACTTTTTTTTTTCCAAGGAGCAAGCATCTTTTAATTTCATGGCTGAAGTCACCATCTGCAATAATTTTGGAACCCAAGAAAATAAAGTCTGACACTGTTTCCATTATTTCCCCATCTATTTGCCATGAAGTAATGGGATCAGATCGGAAAAGGCAATGGCACCCCACTCCAGTACTCTTGCCTGGAAAATCCCATGGATGGAGGAGCCTTGTAGGCTGCAGTCCATGAGGTTGCTAAGAATCGGACACGACTGAGCAACTTCCCTTTCACTTTTCACTTTCATGCATTGGAGAAGGAAATGGCAACCCACTCCAGTGTTCGTGCCTGGAGAATCCCAGGGATGGGGGAGCCTGGTGGGCTGCCGTCTATGGGGTCGCACAGAGTTGGACATGACTGAGGCGATTTAGCAGCAGCAGCAGCAGCAGCAGCAGCAGCAATGGGACCAGATGTCATGATCTTCTTTATTGAATGTTGAAGTTCAAGCCAGCTTTTTCATTCTCCTTTTTAACTTTCATCAAGAGGCTCTTTGCCTCTTCGCTTTCTGACATAAGGGTGGTGTCATCTGGATATCTGAGGTTATTGATATTTTTCCTTGCAATCTTGATTCCAGGTTGTGTTTCATCCAGCCAGGCATTTTGGAATATGTACACTGCATATAAGTTAAATAAGTAGAGTGACAGTATACAGTCTTGACATACTCCTTTCCCAGTTTGGAACCAGAACATTGTTCCATGTCCAGTTCTAACTGTTGTTTTCTGACCTGCATGCAGGTTTCTCAGGAGGAGGTAGGGTGGTCTGGTATTCCCATCTCTTTCAGAATTTTCCACAGTTTGTTGTGATCCATACAGTCAAAGGCTTTGGTGTAGTCAATAAAGCAAAACTAGATGTTTTTCTGGAACTCTCTTGCTTTTTCGATGATCCAGTAGATATTGGTAATTTGATCTCTTGTTCCACTGCCTTTTCTAAATTCAGCTTGAACATCTTAAAGTTCTCAGTTCACATACTATTGAAGCCTGGCTTGGAGAATTTTTAGCATTGGTTTGCTGATGTGTGAGATGAGTGCAATTGTGCGATAATTTGAACATTCTTTGGTGGTTTAGTTGCTAAGTTGTGTCCGACTCTTGGGACCCCATGGACTGTAGCCCACAAGGCTCCTTTATCCATGGGGTTTTCCAGCCAAGAATACTGGAGTGACTTGCCATTTTCTTCTCCAGGGGATCTTCCAGACCCAGGAATCAAACCCTGGTCTCCTGTATTGCAGGCAGATGCTTCACCAAATATATGGATGCTGTGGGGGAGAAAAGTCTTTTTCTCCATCCTCTTCAGTGCAGCATCTAAGGCATGAGTATCATGTTGACAAAAGAAAGATGAACAGAGGAAAAGGCATATACATTTTATTGATGCTTTTAATTTTACATGCATGGAGAATTCACAGGAAAGAAGTGAAAACCTAGAGGTGTCTTAACTTAGAGCTTATTTATCATTTAACAAAGGGTAGTATCTTGTGGAGAGGTGAAGAGATAGGAGAAAAGAAGCTTTAGGCTCCTGAGGGTGGAAAGGGTGACTAGGATACTCTGGCATAAGGACTGTTTAGTAAGATGTGTTAAGCAGATAAGAGTTGTTCACTCTTTCCTGGTACAGGAGAGGGGAACGCCTTCATATATGGACATTTATGTCATCTTTATAAAGGGAAATTTATGTCCTGCTTTTCAGGCAGAACAAGAGAGAACAGAGAGTTCTTCCTGTGTCTGCTGTTTCTCAATTACCTTCAACTCAAAGTAACCCTTATGCCAGAGTGGCATATTTGGAGTGGCCTATTCCAATGCACTTCATAGAATATTATAACGTGTTCAGTATCATTATAATTAAGAAAACACAAATTAAAACCACAATGAGATATCACTACAAAGCTATTAATTTGGCTTAAATTAAAGGAAAAGAAAAAAACTAAACATATTATACCAAATGTTGGAGTGGGTGCCATACATTGCTCATGGATATTTAAAGTAAAAGTGAAGTGAAAGTGTTAGTCGCTCAGTCACGCCCAACTCTTGTGAGCCCATGAGCTGCAGCCCACCAGGCTCCTCTGTCCATGAGATTATCCCAGCAAGAATGCTGGAGCAGGTTGCCATTTTCTCTTCCAGAGGATCTTCCTGATCCAGGGATCGAATCCAGTCTCCTGCGTCTCCTGCATTGCAGGCAGATTCTTTACTGCTGAGCCACTGGGGAAGCCCATGCCTCCTATAGGAAAAGAAAAATAATTTTCCTCCCTAATTTCCTTCTACCCTTATGAGATCTTGGCTGAGAATCTTCTCTTAAAAGACAATTAACATGTATATCTCAGGCATACAGGGGAGTTACCCAAGAAAAAATGAGTAACTCTCCAAGGAGGCTTAGAACTCCAGTTTGAACATCATCAGCTAAAAACAAAAGAAAAGAAACTGTATGTTGGGGCGCAGGTACAGTTATGGGGAGGTACCTAGAAAAGCAAGATAAACAAGAATGTTTGTTAGGCAGGTTTAAGTCACTGACTTCACCAGTGATAAAATGTTCTTGGACTTTAGTCATCTTTCCTTCATGGAAGAGAAGGGAGACATCCGTACCAAAGGAGATTTCCTTTATAAATGTAAATTTCACACAAAAAAGTAAATCCTATACTGTTTTCAGAAGTTCTCCTGTGTCAGCTCTATATTAAAAAATGATCACTCAAAGTAATCCTTATGCTAAAAAGGCATATTTTTAGGGTGGCAAGCCAGTCAACCCCAAAGGAAATCTACCCAGAATATTCATTGGAAGGACTGATGTGAAGCTGAAGCTCCAATACTTCAACCACCTGATGTAGAGTCGACGTATGGGAAAAGACCCTGATGTTGGGAAAAATTGAGGGCAGGAGGTTCTGGGTGACAGAGGACAAGATGGTTGGATGGCATCACTGATGCAGTGGACATGAGTTTGAGCTGAGTCCTGGAGATAGTGAAGGACAGGGAAGCCTGGTGCACTGCAGTCTATGGGGTTGCAAAGAATCGGACATGACTGAGTAACTGAACAACAACAACATCATCATTCAGCTACTCTTTGCTCCCATATAGCCCAGTCATTTCTCTAATAGGTATTTACCCAGGAAAATAGAACATACATGTCTATCCAAAGACCAGTCACATACTGTTCACTGCAGTTTCATTTGTAACAGTAAAAAACTGGAAGCAAGTCAAATGTCTATTAATAGATGTGTGCATTAGCACACTTTTAGTATATACTTTTCATTGCTACTTAGCAATGAATAGAAAGACCTATCTAACCTGTGACAACATGGATGAGCTTTGAGATACTACACTGAGTGAAAAAGTAGACCTACAAAAGTACGTAATGAATAATTCCATTTATATAGCACTCTAAAACATGAAACTAATTTATAGTGATGGAGAGTAGAACAGTGTGTGCCTGGAGAAGGGAGGAGTGGGAGTGGTGGAGAGAAGGAATTAGAAGTGGGAGAAAGCGTTCAAGGATGATGAATAGGTTCACTGTCTGGACTGTGGTAGAAGGGGTTCAGAAGGAGCCTCCCCCAAATTTGCCACTTTGGCACATGGGTTATCTTGAGCTGAAGACAATCAAGGCTTGAAAGACTCAGGAGGAGCTTTTTAACCTCCTCATTAACTGACTAAAAGAACTTGGATGGAGAGTCTAGTCCAGGAAGAGGGCATCACCAGGTGCGGGGGGCGCTCCGCAGAAAGAGTAGAGGCAGTGGAACCTCCCTCAGCAAAGCCGAGGGGTCCCGAGGAGAGGTGAGCCTGCTGTCCGCCAACCCAGCCCCTCGGCGAGCGAGAGACAATCAGACGCGACAGGGGTTCCGTTGAAGCAGTTCCGGTTTATTGTTGCAAACTTCCAGCTTATATAGACAAACAGGAGGGTTTTAGGAGGGACTTTCCATAGTTGCACCAATCACGTTAAAGGTCAAATCATGTCCCTTCATTATAACAGGACTCTATGGAGATCACACACTGTCTACGTGCACAGAAATCAAGAGAGCCAATCAAAAACTTTGACAGACAACATAGACCCTGCCCCCATCTCTTCCACCAGGCTCCATCTTAGGTTTTCGACCACAAAGCTAGCCGCTTTGTTTTCCGAGGTTTCCCATTTAGGGCCCCACAACGGGGCAACTACAGAGAGGGTGAGTGGGCTTTGAGGAGCTCAGTCAAGCTGGTTTGTTCAAATTCCTCTCTGGGCCACATGTCTCCAGATGGCACTACAAATATTTGTTTGCCAAACATTTGCCTCTCCCATCTTCCTGCAAGTTGTCTTCCTCCCTCTTTGAAGTCCCAGACCTTTATATACTCTTCATAGCTCAGGATGGTGTGTAAGCCTCACTGCATGACTGCCCATGGGTCTTGTATTCTCATGGGGCTCTCATACATATGTAATTAAATTTGTTTTTCTCCTGTTAATCTGTCTTATGCCAACTTAATTATTCAAACAGCAAAAAGGACCTAGAAGAGAAGAGGAAAGCTTTTTCCTTCCCAATGTTGTCATAGTTTCACAGGTGTGTATATATGTCAAATACAATTGTACACTTTAAATATTGCCATGGATTGTCTGTCCCTGTCAGTTACACCTTAATAAAGCTGTTTTTTAAAATAGGTAGCACCTGAAGAAAGCTCTCCAGATGATTGAAAAAGGAGGAAGGGAATTATAATAAATTTATAACACTATTTCTCTATGCTTTCACATGGTATTAAGGCAAATATGAATTAAAAATAAGAAAATTATACCAACACATAAATGGTAAAAAAGATCTGGTATATATATGCAGTGGAATATTACTCCACCATAGAAAGAATGAAACTGTGCCATTTGCAGAGATGTGGATGGACCTAGAGACTGTCATACAGAGTGGAGTAAGTTAGAAAGAGAACAGCAAATATTGTNGTAAAAAACTGGAAGCAAGTCAAATGTCTATTAATAGATGTGTGCATTAGCACACTTTTAGTATATACTTTTCATTGCTACTTAGCAATGAATAGAAAGACCTATCTAACCTGTGACAACATGGATGAGCTTTGAGATACTACACTGAGTGAAAAAGTAGACCTACAAAAGTACGTAATGAATAATTCCATTTATATAGCACTCTAAAACATGAAACTAATTTATAGTGATGGAGAGTAGAACAGTGTGTGCCTGGAGAAGGGAGGAGTGGGAGTGGTGGAGAGAAGGAATTAGAAGTGGGAGAAAGCGTTCAAGGATGATGAATAGGTTCACTGTCTGGACTGTGGTAGAAGGGGTTCAGAAGGAGCCTCCCCCAAATTTGCCACTTTGGCACATGGGTTATCTTGAGCTGAAGACAATCAAGGCTTGAAAGACTCAGGAGGAGCTTTTTAACCTCCTCATTAACTGACTAAAAGAACTTGGATGGAGAGTCTAGTCCAGGAAGAGGGCATCACCAGGTGCGGGGGGCGCTCCGCAGAAAGAGTAGAGGCAGTGGAACTTCCCTCAGCAAAGCCGAGGGGTCCCGAGGAGAGGTGAGCTTGCTGTCCGCCAACCCAGCCTCTCGGAGAGCAAGAGACAATCAGACGCGACAGGGGTTCCGTTGAAGCAGTTCCGGTTTATTGTTGCAAACTCCCAGCTTATATAGACAAACAGGAGGGTTTTAGGAGGGACTTTCCATAGTTGCACCAATCACGTTAAAGGTCAAATCATGTCCCTTCATTATAACAGGACTCTATGGAGATCACACACTGTCTACGTGCACAGAAATCAAGAGAGCCAATCAAAAACTTTGACAGACAACATAGACCCTGCCCCCATCTCTTCCACCAGGCTCCATCTTAGGTTTTCGACCACAAAGCTAGCCGCTTTGTTTTCCGAGGTTTCCCATTTAGGGCCCCACAACGGGGCAACTACAGAGAGGGTGAGTGGGCTTTGAGGAGCTCAGTCAAGCTGGTTTGTTCAAATTGCTCTCCGGGCCACATGTCTCCAGATGG
Source organism: Raphicerus campestris (assembly GCA_006410735.1). Classification (NCBI taxonomy): domain Eukaryota; kingdom Metazoa; phylum Chordata; class Mammalia; order Artiodactyla; family Bovidae; genus Raphicerus; species Raphicerus campestris. The sequence goes on along the minus strand of SJYW01046952.1, from coordinate 981,005 downwards.
CACTACAAATATTTGTTTGCCAAACATTTGCCTCTCCCATCTTCCTGCAAGTTGTCTTCCTCCCTCTTTGAAGTCCTAGACCTTTATATACTCTTCATAGCTCAGGATGGTGTGTAAGCCTCACTGCATGACTGCCCATGGGTCTTGTATTCTCATGGGGCTCTCATACATATGTAATTAAATTTGTTTTTCTCCTGTTAATCTGTCTTATGCCAACTTAATTATTCAAACAGCAAAAAGGACCTAGAAGAGTAGAGGAAAGCTTTTTCCTTCCCAATGTTGTCATGGTTTCACAGGTGTGTATATATGTCAAATACAATTGTACACTTTAAATATTGCAATGGATTGTCTGTCCCTGTCAGTTACACCTTAATAAAGCTGTTTTTTAAAATAGGTAGCACCTGAAGAAAGCTCTCCAGATGATTGAAAAAGGAGGAAGGGAATTATAATAAATTTATAACACTATTTCTCTATGCTTTCACATGGTATTAAGGCAAATATGAATTAAAAATAAGAAAATTATACCAACACATAAATGGTAAAAAAGATCTGGTATATATATGCAGTGGAATATTACTCCACCATAGAAAGAATGAAACTGTGCCATTTGCAGAGATGTGGATGGACCTAGAGACTGTCATACAGAGTGGAGTAAGTTAGAAAGAGAACAGCAAATATTGTNAGTGCTGAAGAACTGATGCTTTTGAACTTTGGTGTTAGAGAAGATTCCTGAGAGGCCCTTGGACTGCAAGGAGATCCAACCAGTCCATTCTAAAGGAGATCAGCCCTGGGTGTTCTTTGGAAGGACTGATGCTAAAGCTGAAACTCTAGTACTTTGGCCACCTCATGAGAAGAGTTGACCCATTGGAAAAGACTCTGATGCTGCGAGGGACTGGGAGCAGGAGGATAAGGGGACAACACAGGATGGATGGCTGGATGGCATCACAAACTCGATGGACGTGAGTTTGAGTGAACTCCGGGAATTGGTGATGGACAAGGATGCCTGCTGCTGCTGCTGCTGCTGCTGCTGCTGCTGCTAAGTCTCTTCAGTCGTGTCTGATTCTGTGCNCAACACAGGATGGATGGCTGGATGGCATCACAAACTCGATGGACGTGAGTTTGAGTGAACTCCGGGAATTGGTGATGGACAAGGATGCCTGCTGCTGCTGCTGCTGCTGCTGCTGCTGCTGCTAAGTCTCTTCAGTCGTGTCTGATTCTGTGCAACCCATAGACGGCAGCCCACCAGGCTCCCCTGTCCCTGGGATTCTCCAGGCAAGAACACTGGAGTGGGTTGCCATTTCCTTCTCCAATACATGAAAGTGAAAAGTGAAAGTGAAGGCGCTCAGTCGTGTCCGAGTCTTGGCGACGCCATGGACTGCAGCCTACCAGGCTCCTCCGCAGTGGGATTTTCCAGGCAAGAGTACCGGAGTGGGGTGCCATTGCCTTCTCCAAGGGAGGCCTGGTGTGTTGCAGTTCATGGGATTGCAAATAGTCGGACATGACTGAGCAACTGAACTGAACTGAGTTCTATGTTTATTTTAAAACTTAAGTCACAAGATAATGTCTAGGGGGGTATAAAATAAATTGTTTCTGATTGAAAATATTCTTCTATTATGATCCTTTTAAAATATTTTTTTTACTTCAACTATAATGTGGTGATGGAGAAGGAAATGGAAACCCACTCCAATATTCTTGCCTGGGAAATCCCATGGACAGAGGAGCTTGGTGGACTCCAGTCTGTGAGGGGCACAAAAGAGTCAGACATGACTTAGCCACTAAGCAACAATGACAACTTGGTGAGCAAACTCCATGTGAAGAAGAATGTGAAATAAAGAGGAAAATAAAATCATAAGACTGACATATAGAATAATGATTTATCATTTTCTTGTTTCATAATTTACATCCACATTTCTGTTATTATTATAGCACTTTACTGTTTTTTATTATTGGCTTTATAATGATAAACTGGTTTTGAATATATATGTGATAATCTTGTGTTTATAATATATATGGAAAGAAATTCAGAATTATCATTACATCTTGCCTTCCTTATTTCCAGTGTCTCTAATATATTTGGTACAATTACAAAACTGTAACTCTAGCTGTCATCATATAGTGATGAAAAGTGCATTTAAAACTCTTCCTGAACAGGAAGGCTGAAGTGGAATAAATGAGGAAATCCTCCTTTTTAAGAATATTTATATAACTCCAAACAAATAGAGTGGACCTTTCTTCTATCTTTTCCATTAAATAAACAATCTGCCTGGGAAAGGAGCACGTCTTAGAGATAGCAGATCCAGCACCTTCTCTGTGTGGAGCTCTGAAGGCAACAGGAAATGGAAACAAATGAGAAGTAAGCATTGACTTCTGGCAGGAAAGTTTTGTATCCGGATTCAAAACTGCACGCACTACAAAGATTGATAGATGATAGTCACGGAGAAGCATAGAGCTGAAAACAATGTATTATTTTACATTTTCACCAAACTATCCAGAGAGAACTCAACACTTCAAATAATACACTTAACTTAAAATAGATGAAATATTAAAAAATCAAATAGGTGTACTCTAGAAAGTTGGATAATATGGGACTTTTGTAACTAGCATCATTTCAGAAATAGATAAACTGAGTAATTAAAATCATTTTTTTCAGCTCTTAATGTGGATGTTAGAGACAGTATAGCATTTATAAGTTTATTTTCTCTGTCATGCAGAGGAGAGTACTAGGGGTATTTTTCTGATTAAAATTAGGTCTATCTCTCAATATATATCTAGCTCTCAATCCATGTTCTGTTCCTTTGCTGTATATCTACAAGCAGGAGTGGCTGATATTCAAAATATTTAAGAACTGGTCTGCCTTGAGCATCAAGAAATCAGAACAGGCACCAGCCACAGGCCTACAGTACAACTTCACAGACTGTGTGTAACGGGTGAAGCAAATCCAATGCATCTCTAATTTTCAAATACAAAAACCAAATTGCCATAAGGTGACCAAGATAGACAAGCTTTTGCATGAGAAATTTGACACCATGGAAGATTACATTATAACAATAGATAGATTTCACAGAGTTGGGAATAAAATTAAAAAAATTTTTAATAAGTCTGTTAAGATTTTTTTTAATGTGGGGCATTTTTTAAAGTCTTTATTGAATTTGTAACAATATTGCTTCTGTCTTATGTTTTGGATTTTTGGCCACAAGATATGTGGGATCTTAGCTCCCTGACCAGGGATTGAGCCTGCACTCTCTGCTTTGGAAGGCGAAGTTTTAATCACTGGACTCCAGGGAAGTCCCTAAGATTCAAATATTGAGTAAAAAGAAAACTGATTGTTTTTTAAAGAGCAGTACAGAGAAAGAGGTAAGATAATGTATCTGAAAAACAGTTAACACTTTCATTTAACTATGTGCATCATAAGAATCAAACCATCTGACGCCCCCCTGCCATTATTACACACAGCACACATATTATTAGAATTTAGTGTTCAGATTGGGATATTGTCTAATTTGAAATATGGTCAGAGGAAAAAAAAATGGGAAAGACTGTAAAGAGACTTGAAACCTCCTGATGAATAAACTATAANACACAGCACACATATTATTAGAATTTAGTGTTCAGATTGGGATATTGTCTAATTTGAAATATGGTCAGAGGAAAAAAAAATGGGAAAGACTGTAAAGAGACTTGAAACCTCCTGATAAATAAACTATAAATAGCTGTGATGAAAACAAGAATATCTAGGCAAAATATCATGGTTGCTTCCAAGTATTTGAGAAAAAAACACAAGGAAGGGGGAAACCGAGTGGGTCTCTGTCATCCCTGGGGATAGAATTAAAACAATAGACCTTTTTCAAGTTAGGAAGTATTTTGCTGCTCAACATAACAAACTTCATAATGGACTTCATAATGGTCCATGCTATTCAACAAAAGCGCAGATGCCCAGGATGGGGGGAGGGGAGGTACGTTTTAGGACTCTGAAAGTGTGAAAGGAAGCCTGGTAGACAGGAATGAGGAATGTAATGAGGAATGTAATCCAAGGCATGCAAACACTGGATGAGGACTCTTACAAAATGATCGCATTAGGATGGTGACAGTTGTGCAGATTTCTTGCAGCACAGACTGAAAGCAGAGGTATGAGCTCGTTTGCCTTTCAGCTGCAGGATTCCTAAGGAAGGCCTCTTAAAATATTCAGAGCTGCTTCTGAGAAACCAGAGGGGCCTGTTAGTTGTTTTCTCTGCCTTCCTGTTTAGTCAGTAGCTACACACACGAAACCATTTCTGAACATCTTGCAATGCCTGTTTAAGTTCTTGCTAAACAAGAAACAAGGAGTCCTTAAAGTTCATCACAATTTGTCCTGATTCAGAAATAGGTTCTTACATAGAAATGTACTTATATATGCCTCAAGAACTATCTGGATAAATCCTAGAAGAAAAGACAGCATGTTATTTTAGTTTTTTAAATAATTTATTAGCTTTCTTTTCTTTTTTAGTTGAAGGATAGTTCTTTTACAATATTGTATTGGCTTCTGTCTTACATCAACAGGAATCAGCCATAGGTGTACATACATCCCCTCCCTCTAGTACCTCCATCCCACCTCCCACCCCATCCTACCCCTCTAGGTTGTCACAGAGCACTGACTGTAGGTTCCCTGCCTCACACGGTAAATTCCCACAGGCTATCTACGTGGAATAGATAGGGGTTCTATCTATCTATGTCCTGCCAGACTCCTCTGTCCATGTCAACCTTGATCTCCCAATCCATNGTCACAGAGCACTGACTGTAGGTTCCCTGCCTCACACGGTAAATTCCCACAGGCTATCTACGTGGAATAGATAGGGGTTCTATCTATCTATGTCCTGCCAGACTCCTCTGTCCATGTCAATCTTGATCTCCCAATCCATTCCTCCCCTGGTGATCCAGTGGTTAGGACTCTGCACTCTCACGGCCAAGTGCTCAGGTTTGATCCCTGGTTGGGGAACTGAGCATCCAGAAAGCAATAAGTGGCACCTAGTTTAGAGCAATTTGCTATGGAAACCTTAGCAAACAAATACAATAAACTGCTATTATTAAATTCTCTGCTTTTATCCTGTAGGACCTTGGTCCAGAAATTGCTACATTTTATTGGTTTACTGGCATCAGAATAAGGAAAGACTTTCTATAGCTGGCTGAGCTGAAGATACATAACTGTTACTAATTGGGAGCTGCACAAAGTTAGAGGGAGCTCCTGTCTCTGAGTTAGGCACTACTTTCGTTCTTTTAATCTCTATAGGATAGTACATTTATGATGCTGAGAGAAAGAAATTGGCCCATGGGCTTCATGTGCTCATTCATTTCTTATTACACATTTATAAATGTAATGTTCTATAAATATTTAGGTTTTATTCACAAAGCTTCTGCCTTCTGCTTGAAGGTCAAAAATTCTGTGGAGGGTGGGAAGGGTTGGTGACAGATCCCATAGTGAAACTACTTTGAAGAATTCCCCGGCTCTCTACTCCAGAAAAATAAGTGTTTTGAGTCCTTATTACTTTCTTAAGAGGCAGAGGCGCAATTGTATAATTGATGAAAAGAAAATTGCCCACAAACTCCTTAGGTGGGTCCTTAAAAAGAGAAACACATTTCTTGTTAAATATATGAAAAAGAGTTAAAATGACCTAGCATGGTCCCTGAGCAAAAGACTTCAAGTCTCAGAAATCTACAAATATATGTGCATCCTTCTTTAACACATAAATTCAGATATCTTAGAATAAAAGATGGCTGCAAACTTTAGTATAATATACTAAAGGGCTTCCCAGGTGGCTCAGTGGTGAAGAATATGCCTGCTAATGCAGGATGCACAGGAGACATGAGTTCAGTCCCTCAGTCAGGAAGATCCCCTGGAGAAGGAAAGGGCAACCCACTCTAGTATTCTTGCTTGGAAAATTCCATGAACGGAGGAGCCTGGCAGGCTACCATGCATGGGGTTGCAAAAAGTCAGACACAGCTTAGTGACTAAACAACAACAAATACCTGAGTGTTATCAACTGAAAAACCCATGATTGACTCAATAGCCACTTAGATCATCATATAAGTACCTTCACAGTTTACAAGGACACTGCACAAAATGTATTTAAAAAGAAGGCCCCTAAAAATGTGAGGACCTCTTAGGAATCTGAAACAGAATAAAATTTCTGTTTCATACAGCAGGAATTCTGGAAGAAAATCTAATCTTTTATACCAAAGTAGTGAAGCAAAGCGAAGTCTGACTCTTTGCGACCCCATGGATTGTAGCCTACCAGGCTCCTCAATCCACGGAATTCTCCAGGCAAGAATACTGGAGTGGGTTGCCATTTCTTTCTCCAGGGGATCTTCCCAACCCAGGGATTGAACCTGGGTCTCCCATATTACAGGCACACGCTTTACTGTCTGAGCCACCAGGGAAGCCCTTATACCAAAGAGGCTTCTTGAGGCTTCTTGCAAATGAGATCTGGCAATGGGCACACTGAGTTCACCTCAAGGAAATTACTGCCAACCCTGCTACATCCCTAAACTTACACTAAGGGAAATGTACCCACTGGCTAGGGCCAGAGTAAGTTCTTAAGAGAGTGGCTAATGGAAAAAATATGCAAAACAAAAAACCAAAAAAAAAACAAACCTGACCAGCCTTCCCAGAAACTCCCAAGGTCATCAAAAACAAGCAACTTCACAGCCAAGAGGAGGCTAAAGAGATATTGACAACCAAATGCAGTGGAGTATCTTGGATAGACTTTGGTAAACAAAAANGAGAAGGAGAAATAGTGTATGACAACCCTTGTATGCAAAATCTAAAAAGAAATGATACAAATGAACTTATTTACAAAACAGAAACAGACTCACAGATTTAGAAAATTAACTTACGGTTGCCAGGGGTAAGGATGGGAGAAGGGTGATTAGGGAGTTTGGGATCGACAGGTGCACACTGCTGCATTTAAAATGGATAACTAACAAGGTCCTACTGTATAGCACAGGGAACCTGCTGAGTGTTATGTGGCAATCTGGATGGGAAGGGAGTTTGGGGGAGAATGGGTACATGTATATGTATGGCTGAGTCCCTTTGCTGTCCACCTGAAACTATCACAAGTTGGTTAATTGGCTATACTCCAATATGAAATTAAAAGTTTTAAAAAATTAGATAATGCTGTTAATAGGATAGCAAATTTATTTCAATTCATGCACAAAGTCTAAAATATGACTCCTTTATGAATCACATTATTATGTAAATATAAGTAACACTGATTTGTTTGTGTGTTTAAATGTTGACATTTTATTAGCAAAGTCATACATGTGTTGGAAATAGTGAGTCCATGGCAGTATAATCCAAGCAATCAATATTCAGTTAATAAATGCTTTGTAGACCACATGAGTTTAGTACAACAGAAAGACATTTGAAATATACAATGTTCACAAAAATATAATAAAAAAGAATTACAAATATATATGTACAGAAACATTTATAAAATGATTATTGTTAATAATAATAACAATAATAAAGATAATATAGTATTTGCAGCATGGAGTAACAAGAAAGCATTGTCTGGCATTATTCTGCAACTTACCCATTATATCTTTCATATTAACTTTTAAATATAATGCTTATTCTATACTTATGTAGGATAATGTTCTTGTTTATTGACCCAAAACGTTATGGGGTTATGGCGCAATGTGTTGACAACTTATTCTCAGATGGTAGTGGGAAAAAAGTTCCTTTTATTATATTTTGGATATTTTTCCAAGTTTGAGATTATTCCAAAATAAAGACTAATTTAAAAATCTTACCAAGTGAATTCATTCATAAGTCACATGTGTAGCATTATAGCTCACTAACACACCAGACAGACAATACTTTTGTACATAATTTTATTTATCGTTGATTGACATGTACTATTTAACTCCACATCTTGATGGGAGATTGTCACTTTCAAAACATAAATAAACTCAGTGTTTCATAGGGTCATATACTGTTTTACCAGATGTAGATACAGCCACATATTCATTATAAACAGATTTATCCTGTCTTTTAGTCTTCAAAGGCAGATTTGGAATTTGTTAGTTTATTACAAAGCAAAAATGGGTATTTTATTTACTGAAAACACTTTACCTTATGCATTTTATTTGGAATGTAAATCACTAAAATGAAAGAGAGTCAAAGAGAGATTAATAACAAAATTATAGGCTACACTACTACCAGCAAATAAAAACTGCCATTTCTAATGTAGCTATGCAATTTTTGAAAATAAAGGAAATTTGAAAATTTTGCAAAATAACTTTAAAAAAGCAAGCTATTAAACCTAACTTTTTCCTCATGTGCCTTTCTCAAATCTAGAACTGTTTTGTCTACTGAACTATTGGGTGGAAATTATATTGGGTTAGTTTGACATGAGGAATTCTTATGGAACCCAGGCTGGCTCCTAGTGTTAACCATCCCAACTCCCTAAGAACTTAAAAAACATTGATTCATATTAGAGCATAAAAGTATGCTGGAGATGGATGTTAAAGTCATCCCACTACAACTTCTGGAATGTTCCTATGCTAACTTCTCCCCACAACTTGCTTCCCTGCCCTCATTTTGACTTGTCCTTTGAAAACATAGTCATTTGTGCATCTCTGGTCATCTGACACCGGGCACAGTCCCCTCCAAGAATCTTCTCAGCAGATCTTCAATCATAAAAGAAAATACTTAGACGCTGAAGAATGTCATTTGTTTGGATTAACAAGTAACTCATTTTAAAACTAGAACTTTCAATCTTCTAAAGTTCTTGTGATCTTCAGACCACATTTATTTTGTTCTATTTAGTGTAAATAATGCTCTCAAAGATGGCTACAAATAAATAGCATCACCACGGTGGTATGGATATTCAACTATTCATGAAGCTCCTTGCCATATATTTGTGTACGTGCATGCCTTGTGTAGCTTCAGTTTCTCAGTAGCTTCAGTTGTGTCCAGCTCTTTTCAACCCTATCGAGAGTAGCCCACCAGGCTCCTCTGTCCATAGGATTTCCCAGGCAAGAATACTGGAGTGGGTTGCCATTTCCTCCTCCAGGGGATCTTCCCAACCCAGGAATCGAATCTGCTTTTCTTGTGTCTCCTGTAGTGCAGACAGATTCTTTACCACTGGCTGGAACTGGGAGTCCATATTTGTGTGTGTATACATGTGTGTGTGTGTGTGTGTGTGTGTGTGTATGTACATATTTTTATACATTTCACACATATTTATCTATCCATAAGCATATACACTTATGTGTTACTTTTTTCACATTTTAAAGAGCATTTTGTAACCCATCCACAGTTTAGAAATCTCAGTTCAGGAGAGGCTTTGAGTATTAGTCACTCAATCTGGTCTGATTCTTTGTAACCCTATGGACTGTAACTTGCAAGGCTACTCTGTCCATGGAATTCTCTAGGCAAGAATACTGGAGTCGGTATTCCCTTCTCCAGGAGATCCTTCCAATCCAGTGATCAAACCCAGGTCTCCTACATTGCAGAAAGATTCTTTATTGTCTGAGCTACTGGGGAAGCCTGACCATCATAAAACTCTTCTTCAAACCTTGGACTTGCTTTTTTCCACCATCCTTCACAAAGCTTCTCCTCCTTGTTTCCTCTCAACTCCTGAGGCACTTCCTTAGATGCCTCCTTTTATGGCTGGATCTCATGAAATCCTTCCACATCTCCCACCCACATCATTGGAACTTAGTCCTGATTTATTGTTCTTGTACCACTTGTTCCTACCTGCAATAATTATTTTTCGGTCTTCTTCAACTAGAAGGTGAGCTTCACGAAGGCAGGACAACTACTGACACCCTAGAGCTTAGTCCTGACACAAGCACACTGCTGCTTCTGCTGCTGCTGCTAAGTCACTTCAGTCGTGACCGACTCTGTGCAACCCTATAGTTGGCAGCCCACCAGGCTCCCCTGTCCCTGGGATTCTCCAGGCAAGAACACTGGAGTGGGTTGCCATTTGCTTCTCCAATGCATGAAAGTGAGAAGTGAAAGTGAAGTTGCTCAGTCATGTCCGATTCTTAGTGACTCCATGGACTGCAGCCCACCAGGTTCCTCCTTCGATGGGATTTTCCAGGCAAGAGTACTGGAGTAGGGTGCCATTGCCTTCTCCAGACACAAGCACACAATAAATATCAAATAAATATCTGTTGAATACGGTGCTGATGCCCCAAACATTAACTGGTACAGGACAGACACTGGACAATCAGAACAGGGGTGAGAAGTGAACAACTGGGGGTGCCCTCCTGGCCTGAACAGACTGAACATTGGCCTTCCTTAAATGAATGAGAGTCTCAGCTGATGTCATCTGCCTTCTTTCCAGAAATGGAGTACTGCTTTCCTCATTGGCTTCTTAGGAATGCCTCTCAAATTTGTACTTATAAGAGTGACCACTTGTAGTTATAAAGCAGAATGTTATTACTGCAAACCTCAGCGATATTTCCAGTAATGTTTCTTTATATTGACATCTAGTCATGGGATCGTTCTCATACTTTCTCAGAATTTTCCATAATCTGGCTTTTGAAAGACTAATTCTTTTTTTAAAAGTTTGTTTATTTATTGGCTGCCCTGGGTCTTAGTTGCATCATGTGGGATCTAGTTCCCTGAACAACAAGGAAACATGGACTCCCTACATTCGGAGTTCTGAGTCTGCCACTGGACCACCAGGGAAGTCTCAAGGTTGATTCTAATTCTAGCATTTCTTTCTTTGTCCAATGTGAACACAAGACACCCAATTTATTACAAAATCTCAGTATACAAATCAGTTCTTCCTTTTAGATTAGAATGCAACATTGTTGCACTTTTCCTTTTTTTGCTTCATCTGTCTTGAGATTGAGAATGAGTAAAATCAAATATATTGCACATGCTTTGCTCTTTCAGATGAAAAGAGACACAGTCCACTACCCCATCATCCTGTCTTCCTGTCTTCCTTCTGGGATAGTGTTGTCCACCTGCTCTACTCATGGCTCCCAGGGAGTAAGTTATTTAAAGTCATGACTCATTTATTCATTTTTTTCAAATCCTCACCACTAGGCAGCAGAGTCTGACTATAAATGGGAACAGTAGCTTTAGGTGAAATTGAATTGAGTATTCTTTTTCTTTCTTTCTTGGCCCAATAATTTCTTTTACCTTCTTGGAATTTCAATTATGCACATGCTGTCTACTTCCCTGTCCCTGTTCTTAGAGATCTAATACAAGGAAGCTTTTAGCCTGCCATATTCCAGTCTTGACTGTCATCTCACTAGTTCCCAGTAATAAGGGAGATCTAGTTTACCTCTTTCTGGTTCATTTAAATGTCATTTTATTCATTACTCCAAATCACTCACATTTTCTTATTCATTTTCCTGTTGCTTTCATTTAAGAGTTACCAAGACCATCCATGTTGCTGCAAATGGCATTATTTCATTCTTTTTAATGGCTGAGTAATATTCTAATGTATATATGTACCACATCTTTTTTATCCACTCATCTGTTGATGGACATTTAGGTTACTTCCATGTCTTGGCTACTGTAAACNCATTTGTTTGGATTAACAAGTAACTCATTTTAAAACTAGAACTTTCAATCTTCTGAAGTTCTTGTGATCTTCAGACCACATTTACTTTGTTCTATTTAGTGTAAATAATGCTCTCAAAGATGGCTACAAATAAATAGCATCACCACGGTGGTATGGATATTCAACTATTCATGAAGCTCCTTGCCATATATTTGTGTACGTGCATGCCTTGTGTAGCTTCAGTTTCTCAGTAGCTTCAGTTGTGTCCAGCTCTTTTCAACCCTATCGAGAGTAGCCCACCAGGCTCCTCTGTCCATAGGATTTCCCAGGCAAGAATACTGGAGTGGGTTGCCATTTCCTCCTCCAGGGGATCTTCCCAACCCAGGAATCGAATCTACTTTTCTTGTGTCTCCTGTAGTGCAGACAGATTCTTTACCACTGGCTGGAACCGGGAGTCCATATTTGTGTGTGTATATATTTGTGTGTGTGTATATATATGTACATATTTTTATACATTTCACACACATTTATCCATAAGCATATACACTTATGTGTTACTTTTTTCACATTTTAAAGCACATTTTGTAACCCATCCACAGTTTAGAAATCTCAGTTCAGGAGAGGCTTTGAGTATTAGTCACTCAATCTGGTCTGATTCTTTGTAACCCTATGGACTGTAACTTGCAAGGCTACTCTGTCCATGGAATTCTCTAGGCAAGAATACTGGAGTCGGTATTCCCTTCTCCAGGAGATCCTTCCAATCCAGTGATCAAACCCAGGTCTCCTACATTGCAGAAAGATTCTTTATTGTCTGAGCTACTGGGGAAGCCTGACCATCATAAAACTCTTCTTCAAACCTTGGACTTGCTTTTTTCCACCATCCTTCACAAAGCTCCTCCTCCTTGTTTCCTCTCAACTCCTGAGGCACTTCCTTAGATGCCTCCTTTTATGGCTGGATCTCATGAAATCCTTCCACATCTCCCACCCACATCATTGGAACTTAGTCCTGATTTATTGTTCTTGTACCACTTGTTCCTACCTGCAATAATTATTTTTCGGTCTTCTTCAACTAGAAGGTGAGCTTCACGAAGGCAGGACAACTACTGACACCCTAGAGCTTAGTCCTGACACAAGCACACTGCTGCTTCTGCTGCTGCTGCTAAGTCACTTCAGTCGTGACTGACTCTGTGCAACCCTATAGATGGCAGCCCACCAGGCTCCCCTGTCCCTGAGATTCTCCAGGCAAGAACACTGGAGTGGGTTGCCATTTGCTTCTCCAATGCATGAAAGTGAGAAGTGAAAGTGAAGTTGCTCAGTCGTGTCCGATACTTAGTGACCCCATGGACTGCAGCCCACCAGGTTCCTCCTTCGATGAGATTTTCCAGGCAAGAACACTGGAGTAGGGTGCCATTGCCTTCTCCAGACACAAGCACACAATAAATATCAAATAAATATCTGTTGAATACAGTGCTGATGCCTCAAACATTAACTGGTATAGGACAGACACTGGACAATCAGAACAGGGGTGAGAAGTGAACAACTGGGGGTGCCCTCCTGGCCTGAACAGACTGAACATTGGCCTTCCTTAAATGAATGAGAGTCTCAGCTGATGTCATCTGCCTTCTTTCCAGAAATGGAGTACTGCTTTCCTCATTGGCTTCTTAGGAATGCCTCTCAAATTTGTACTTATAAGAGTGACTACTTGTAGTTATAAAGCAGAATGTTATTACTGCAAACCTCAGCGATATTTCCAGTAATGTTTCTTTATATTGACATCTAGTCATGGGATCGTTCTCATACTTTCTCAGAATTTTCCATAATCTGGCTTTTGAAAGACTAATTCTTTTTTAAAAAGTTTGTTTATTTATTGGCTGCCCTGGGTCTTAGTTGCATCATGTGGGATCTAGTTCCCTGAACAACAAGGAAACATGGACTCCCTACATTCGGAGTTCTGAGTCTGCCACTGGACCACCAGGGAAGTCTCAAGGTTGATTCTAATTCTAGCATTTCTTTCTTTGTCCAATGTGAACACAAGACACCCAATTTATTACAAAATCTCAGTATACAAATCAGTTCTTCCTTTTAGATTAGAATGCAACATTGTTGCACTTTTCCTTTTTTTGCTTCATCTGTCTTGAGATTGAGAATGAGTAAAATCAAATATATTGCACATGCTTTGCTCTTTCAGATGAAAAGAGACACAGTCCACTACCCCATCATCCTGTCTTCCTGTCTTCCTTCTGGGATAGTGTTGTCCACCTGCTCTACTCATGGCTCCCAGGGAGTAAGTTATTTAAAGTCATGACTCATTTATTCATTTTTTTCAAATCCTCACCACTAGGCAGCAGAGTCTGACTATAAATGGGAACAGTAGCTTTAGGTGAAATTGAATTGAGTATTCTTTTTCTTTCTTTCTTGGCCCAATAATTTCTTTTACCTTCTTGGAATTTCAATTATGCACATGCTGTCTACTTCCCTGTCCCTGTTCTTAGAGATCTAATACAAGGAAGCTTTTAGCCTGCCATATTCCAGTCTTGACTGTCATCTCACTAGTTCCCAGTAATAAGGGAGATCTAGTTTACCTCTTTCTGGTTCATTTAAATGTCATTTTATTCATTACTCCAAATCACTCACATTTTCTTATTCATTTTCCTGTTGCTTTCATTTAAGAGTTACCAAGACCATCCATGTTGCTGCAAATGGCATTATTTCATTCTTTTTAATGGCTGAGTAATATTCTAATGTATATATGTACCACATCTTTTTTATCCACTCATCTGTTGATGGACATTTAGGTTACTTCCATGTCTTGGCTACTGTAAACAGTGCTGCAGTGAGAAGAGGGGTGCATTTATCCTTTGGAACGTGTGTTTCTTCAGATATATGCCCCAGGAGGGGGATTTCTAGATCATACAGTAGCTCTATTTTTAGTTTTTTAAGAAACCTCCATACAGTTCTCCATAGCGGTTGAACAAATTTACATTCCTACCAACAGTGTAGGAGGGTTCCTGAGGTTTGAGGGAGAATGGATCCATATATACGTATGGCTGGATTTCCCAGGTGGCACTAGTGGTAAAGAATCCACCTGCCAATGCAATAGACATAAGAGATGCGGGTTCAGTCCCTGGGTTGGGAAGATTCCCTAGAGGAGGGTATAGCAACCCACTCCAGTATTCTTGTCTGGAGAATCCCATGAACAGAAGAACCTGGTGGTTACAGTCCATAGGGTTGCAAAGAGTCCAACATTCTGAAGCGACTTAGAATGCACACAGAGCACATATGTATGGCTGAGTCCCTTCATTGTTCACCTGAAATTACCACAATATTGTTAATTAGCTATACCCCTGAATACAAAATAAAAAGTTTAAAGTTTGAGAAAAAAAATTAAAAAAAATTTACTGGGAAACCCAGCCAAAGTATTTCGATTTTAATTTTATCTAATTATGTCCCCCTTCTGAAATTTTTTCCTTACATCCATCTTTTCTCCCTCCTTTCCTCCCTTCCTTCCCTCTTTCCTTCCTTCCTTTCTTCCTTCTTCTTTCAGCTTCTGCCTCTGTCCTCTCTCTCACTTTCTAAGCCAGACTATTGACTCTAATTCCACAAGATACCCACGTTACTTGCATAGTTACTGTTAAAACCCATAACACCTGTCAGCAGGAATTTTTCCATCATTAGCTTCCATTGTTATTTAGACAGCATAATATAAGGTCTCACCTTATCGGTTCCAAAGTTTGACAGCAGTTAAGAAAACTAAATTCCAAAGCAGAGGGAAAGCAAGCTAGCATATTTTCCCAAAGGTTAAAGTCTTGAAAAGACAAACTCAGTATCAGTTTTCAATTAAAGAGCCTGATTGTTTGAATTATTTAGGTGTGTCCAGATATATTTTAAAACAAAATTAAACAAAGTACAACATTTTAAGGGGTGTCTGGAAAAATACAATTGCCTAACTCCTCCAATTATTTATGGCCTTTTGTGAGTCAAAGAGCAAATGAGAAGGTAAAAGTCTTCTTTGGTCAGACAGAGCTCCAGAAATTCCACTGTGTTCCCAGATCAATGAGAGAATGTTCCTGAAATGTAACCAATAAATTATACAGCACATAACTAGCCTTTATTTTTGGTCATCTTGAGGAAGTCAGTTCATAAATATTAATGGCTCAGGATCAAAGATAATAACTTTATTATTTTATTTATTTATTTATTTTCCAAACTAAAAGTTAACCTAGTTGTCCCTATTTGAAATAGATGTGTCTGATCATAGGCCTCTGGTATAGAGATGGCTAGTCCTGATTCCATATCCTAATATATATCATGTGTTAGTGGTATTAGATCCAAGATAACTGAGACATACACTTCGAATTTTGTAGTACTTGCAAATGCTGCATCTAGTCCATCCTATTTTTTTCATTCAAATGACTCTGTGTTGTTATCATGTGTCACTGATCTTCACCAATATTTCAAGAGCAGAGAGCATGTGGTAGATGGAATGGACATATGTGAACCCCTGAAACTTGTCTGCCCAACTCTCCATGATGCCTTCTCCCATCTTCCACCTTCTCCCTCTTCCACCAGGACTCAAGGGACTCAGAGGGACCTGTCCCGAACTTGCACATGCAAAGCCTCCACACCAAGGAAGAAGTCTGCTTGATACCCAGTTCCCTGTCTTACTTAGAGTGTTCATTCCCTATTTTTCAAGGAATTCTAAGCCTGAATTGGAGTACAAGGCAAAGGGGAGGAAAGAGGCAGAGAGAAAGAAGGAAAAAGATGGGGGATTAGGGAGGAGCTCTCCGATTTCCTCAAGCCTAATCTTCAGGACCAGAAAACTGAGGATTCACTTTACAAATATCCACAAAGCCTACAGAGGGGCAAATTCTCCAGGATTCCAAGTCATAGATCGTAGAAGTTTCTGAATTTGGTTTTCTGTTGCATATTCTAACTCTCAGAACAAAAAATAGCTTCACCAAGTAACATTTTTCAACCTTCATTTATAAAGGCCATTAAATCGATTGCCTTAACTCCCTGCCCCCAAATTTACAAAACATGGAAAATCATGCATTTTAAAAGTCCCTTGCAAGTCTAGGCAATAGATATCTCTGAAAGTTACCCTCTACCATTACTAGAAGTCTGATCATTGAAGAATTGATGCTTTTTCTTTAATTTAAATTTATCTATTTTAATTGGAAGCTAATTAATTTACAATATTATGTTGGTTTTGTGATACATCAGCATGAATCTGCCACGGGTGTACACGTGTTCCCCATCCAGTACCCCCCTCCCACCTCCCTCCCCATACCATCCCTCTGGGTCATCCCAGTGCACCAGCCCCAAGCATCCTGTATCCTGCATCGAACCTGGACTGGCGATTCATTTCATATATATTACACATGCCATTCAATGCCATTCTCCCAAATGATCCCATCCTCGCCCTCTCCCACAGAGTCCAAAAGCCTGTTCTACACATCTGTGTCTCTTTTGCTGTCTCACATACATGGTTATCATTACCATCTTTCTAAATTCCATATATATGCTTTAATATACTGTATTGGTATTTTTCTTTCTGGCTTACTTCACTCTGTACAATAGACTCCAGTTTCATCCACCTCATTAGAACTGATTCAAATGTATTCTTTTTAATAGCTGAGTAATACTCCATTNAGCCGTGTGGACCTGGGCTTTTGTTTGCTGGAAGATTTCTGGGTACAGTTTTAATTTCTGTACTTGTAATGGGTCAGTTAAGATTTTCTATTTCTTTCTGGTTCAATTTTGGAAAGTTGTTCTTTTCTAAGAATTTGTTCATTTCTTGCACGTTGTCCACTTTATTGGCATATAATTGCTGATAGCAGTCTCTTATGATCCTTTGTATTTCTGTGTTGTCTGTTGTGATCTTTCCATTTTCATTTCTAATTTTATTGATTTGAGTTTTCTCCCTTTGTTTCTTGATGAGTCTGGTTAATGGTTTGTCAATTTTATTTATTCTGTTAAAGAACCAGCTTTTGGCACTGTTGATTTTTGCTATGGTCTCTTTTGTTTCTTTTGCATTTATTTCTGCCCTAATTTTTAAGATTTCTTTCCTTCTACTAACCCTGGGGTTCTCCATTTCTTCCTTTTCTAGTTGCTTTAGGTGTAGTTAGGTTATTTATTTCACATTTTTCTTGTTTCTTGAGGTATGCCTGTATTGCTATGAACTTTCCCCTTAGCATTGCTTTTACAGTGTCCCACAGGTTTTGGGTTGTTGTGTTTTCATTTTCATTCGTTTCTATGCATATTTTGATTTCTTTTTTAATATCTTCTGTGATTTGTTGGTTATTCAGAAGTGTGTTGTTCAACCTGCATATGTTGGAATTTTTAATAGTTTTTCTCCTGTAATTGAGATCTAATCTTAATGCATTATGGTCAGAAAAGATACTTGGAATGATTTCAATTTTTTTGAATTTACCAAGGCTATATTTATGGCCCAGAATGTGATTTATTCTGGAGAAGGTTCCGTGTGCACTTGAGAAAAAGGTGAAATTCATTATTTTTGGGTGAAGGGTCCTATAGATATCAATTAGGTCTAACTGGTCTATTGTACCATTTAAAGTTTGTGTTTCTCTGTTAATTGTCTTTTTAGTTGATCTGCCCATAGGTGTGAGTGGGGTATTAAAATCTCCCACTATTATTGTGTTCTTATTAATTTCCCCTTTCATACTTGTTAGCATTTTGCCTTACATATTGCGGTGCTCCTACATTGGGTG
>SJYW01046952.1:927267-951309 GCA_006410735.1 Raphicerus campestris | reverse complement strand
CTGATTCATTTATTTCTACCATTCTATCTTCTATTTCACTAATCCTATCTTCTGCCTCCGTTATTCTACTATTTGTTGCCTCCAGAGTGTTTTGGATCTCATTTATTGCATTATTTATTATATATTGACTCTCTTTTTTATTTCTTCTAGGTCCTTGTTAAACCTTTCTTGCATCTGCTCAATCCTTGTCTCCAGGCTATTTATCTGTGATTCCATTTTGATTTCAAGATTTTGGATCATTTTCACTATCATTATTTGGAATTATTTATCAGGTAGATTACCTATCTCTTCCTCTTTTGTTTGGTTTGGTGGGCATTTATCCTGTTCCTTTACCTTTTGGGTATTCCTTTATCTCTTCATCTTGTTTATATTGCTGCGTTTGGGGTGGCCTTTCTGTATTCTTGCAGTTTGTGGAGTTCTCTTTATTGTGGAGTTTCCTCACTGTGGGTGGAGTTGTATCAGTGGCTTGTCAAGGTTTCTTGGTTAGGGAAGCTTGTGTCGGTGTTCTGGTGGGTGGAGCTGGATTTCTTCTCTCTGGAGTCTGTCTCTTATACACATCTCCTTTCATACTTGTTAGCATTTTGCCTTACATATTGCGGTGCTCCTACATTGGGTGCATATATATTTATAATTGTTATATCTTATTCTTGGATTGATCCTTTGATCATTATGTAGTGTCCTGCTTTGTCTCTTTTCACAGCCTTTGTTTTAAAGTCTATTTTATCTAATGTGAGTATTGCTACTCCTGCTTTCTTTTGGTCTCTATTTGCAGGGAATATCTTTTTCTAGCCCTTCACTTTCAGTCTGTATGTGTCCCTTGTTTCGAGGTGGGTCTCTTGTAGACAACTAATATAGGGATCTTGTT
This sequence comes from Raphicerus campestris, assembly GCA_006410735.1. Taxonomy (NCBI): domain Eukaryota; kingdom Metazoa; phylum Chordata; class Mammalia; order Artiodactyla; family Bovidae; genus Raphicerus; species Raphicerus campestris. Next base: position 950,444 of record SJYW01046952.1, on the reverse strand, counting down.
TTTGTATCCNCTTGGAGTCAAGAGTTCTCTGATGTTCTCAGGATTTGGACTTAATCCTCCTGCTTCTGGTTTTCAGTCTTATTTTTACAGTAGTCTCAAGACTTCTCCATCTATACAGCACCGCTGATAAAACATCTAAGTTAAAGATGAAAAGTTTCTCCACAGTGAGGGACACTCAGAGAGGTTCACAGAGTTACATGGAGAAGAGAAGAGAAGGGAGTTAGAGGTGACCTGAATGAGATGAGGTGGAATCAAAAGAGGAGAGAGCAAGCTAGCCAGTAATCACTTCCTTATGTGCACTCCGCAGTCTGGACTGCTCAGAGATGTTCATGGAATTATACAGAGAAGAGAAGAGGGAGGAAGGAGACAGAGGTGGTCAGGAGGATAAAAGGGGGGAATGAAAAGGAAAGAGACAGATCCATCCAGTAATCAGTTCCCTAAGTGTTCTGCACCATCTGGAATACACAGAGATTCACAGAGTTGGGTAGAGAAGAGAAGGGGGAAGGAGGAGACAGAGGCGACCTGGTGGAGAAAAAGGAGAGTCCAAAGGAGGAGAGAGCAGTCAAGCCAGTAATCTCACTCCCAAGTAACAATGGGTACTGAAGATTGGGTTCTTAAAGGTACAAAAATGATAACAAATATCAAAAAGCAAAGATTAAAAATCTAGAGGTTGGATTTTCAAAAAATACAATATTAAAGAAAAGAAGAACAAGAAAAAAAAGTCACAAAAATTATTTAAAAAATATATATGAAATTTGCTTTAAAAATAGGGTCTTTTTTTGAAGAGTAATAGTAGGTTATAAAAATGAAAATTAAAGGAGGAATATAGAGGACTTAAAAATTAAAAAAAAGCTAGAGAATAAAAAGAATGATCGTAAAAATAGTAAAGATATATCTAGGACTTTCTCTGGTGGTGTTGTGGGCAGTGTGGGGTCAGTTCATTTTTGGATAGTTCCTTGGTCCGGCTTATATTTCTCAAGATCTATAGGCCCCTTCCTATGTCGTTGGTACTAAAGACAGGGTTTTAATCTATTACACCTGTCACTTCCAAGGTGGTTCCCTTTGTTTTAGCTTCTTCTGTTTGCTGGTCTCTTCAGTGTCTGATTTTCACCCTGACACAAGGGAGGTGGTGGTGGACACTTTTTTTAGGCTCACTTGCCTCAGTGGGGAGGCAGGAACACTGCAAACAAATAATACTGGCATGTGCTTGCAGTGTCTCAGCCACACTGGGCCTGCTCCCGCTCACGGTGCACACAGCTCAGGCTCTAGGTTGCTCTGCTGGGAACTGTCCAAGGCCGGCCCTGGGCTGCATGCACCTCCCAGGTCTAAGCCGCTCAGGTTCAGGCACTCAGGTAGTTCTCAGAGGTGCAGACTCGGTTGGGCCTGTGTTTTGTGCCCTTCCCAGGTCCTAATAGCTAAGGTGTTTGGTGAGGGCAGTCGCTGTGACTTATCACCTCTCCCGTCCCTGCTGCTCAGTTTTCTGGGTATACAACTGGTGCAACTTCTCAGGTGGATGATGACTGTTCAGAACCCCAAGAAGTCTTAGCAAAGAAGCCTGCTTGCAGTTTGGTAGGTAATGTCTCTCTGGGGCTGCGATTGCCCCCTTCTGGCCCTTCCAGCTCTGGCTGCCTGTCACCGGAGGGGAATGGTCTGCAGCTGGCTAATTCTGTTCCATCCTTTGTTCTGTGCAGTCCTGGCGGTATCTTATGTTAGAGCTTTTCGCGTGGTAGCTATCTCACAGTCAGGTTTGCTAGCCCAAGTTAGTTTGCTCTGCTTACCCTCAGGACATTTGGGCCCGATACTCACTCTAAGCAATGCAGCCCACGCCTCCCTGCCCAACCCCTGCTTGCTAGTGGCGGATGCAGGCATCTGTGCTGCTTCTCCACTGGGGGAGTTGCTGTTGGGCTCATAATCTGTGGGTTTTAATTATTTATTTATCTTTCCTCCCTGTTATGTTGCCCTCTGTGCTTCCAAGGCTCGCCACAGACTCGGCAGTGAGAGTGTTTCCTGGCGTTTGGAAATTTCTCTCTTTTTAAGACTCCCTTCCTGGGACAGAGCTCTGTCCCTAACTCTTTTGTCTCTTTTTTTGTCTTTTGTATTTTTTCCTACCTCTTTTCAAAGACAATGGGCTGCTTTCTGGGTGCCTGATATCCTCTGCCAGCATTCAGAAGTTGTTTTGTGGAATTTACTCAGGATTTAAATGTTCTTTTGATGAATTTGTGGGAGAGAAAGTGGTCTCCCCATCCTATTCCTCTGCCATCTTAGGACTGCCTCCTCAATGCTTACTCTTGGGAGGAAATTTATGACCAACCTAGACAGCATATTAAAAAGCAGAGATATTACTTTGCCAACAAAGGTCCGTCTAATCAAGGCTATGTTTTTTCCAGTAGTTGTGTATGGATGTGAGAGTTGGATTATAAAGAAAGCTGAGCACTAAAGAATTGATGCTTTTGAACTGTGGTATTGGAGAAGATGCTTGAGAGTCCCTTGAACTGCAAAGAGATCTAACCAGTCCATCCTAAAGGAGATGAATCATTTGAAAAACCCTGATGCTGGGAAAGATTGAGGGCAGGAGAAGAAGGGGACGACAGAGGTTGAGATGGTTGGATGGCATCACCGACTCAATGGACATGTGTTTGGGTGAACTCTGGGAGTTGTTGATGATCAGGGAGGCCTGGTGTGCTGTGGTTCATGGGGTCGCAAGAGTTGGACACGACTGAGCGACCGAACTGAACTAAACTGAAGTATCTGTGTTACTGTCAATTTCTCCTTTAATAGTTGTTAGTATTTGCCTTATGTATTGAGATGCTCCTATGTTGGGTGCATATATATTTTGAATTTTTATATTTTCTTCTTGGATTGATCCTTTGATCATTATGTAGTGTCCTTCTTTGTGTCTTGATCTTTAGTTTAAAGTCTACTTTATGGCTAAGAAAGCTGTGGTAGATATACACAATGGAAGATTACTCAGCCATTAAAAAGAATACATTGGAATCAGTTATAAGGAGATGGATCAAACTGGAGCTGATTATACAAAGTGAAGTAAGCCAGAAAGAAAAACACCAATACAGTATACTAACACATATATATGGAATTTAGAAAGATGGCAATGATAACCCTGTATGAGAGACAGCAAAAGGGACACAGATGTATAGAAAGGACTTTTGGCCTCTGAGGGCGAGGGAGAGGGTGGGATGATGTGGGAGAATGGCATTGAAACATGTATACTATCATATAAGAAATGAATCCCCAGTCTATGTTCAATACAGGATACTGGATGCTTGGGGCTGGTGCACGGGGACAATCCAGAGAGATGATATGGGGTGGGAGGTGGGAGGGGGGTTCAGGATTGGGAACTCATGTACACCTGTGGTGGATTCGGGTTCATGTCAATGTATGGCAAAACCAAAACAGTATTGTAAAGTAAAATAAATACAAATCTAAAAAAAAAAGTCTGCTCTATCTCATACGAGTATTGTTAATCCCGCTTTCTTTTGATTTCCATTTGCATGGAATATCTTTTCCAGCCCCTCACTTTCAGTCTGTATGCTTCCCTCAGTCTCTGGTGGGTTTATAGTAGAGAGGATATATAGGGGTCTTGTTTTTGTCTCTGTTCACCAGTCTGTATGTTTTAGTTGGAGCACTTAGTCCATTTACATTTAAGGGAATTACCATTGTGTATGATCCTGTTACCATTTACTTTATTATTTTGGGTTTGTTTTTGTAGGCCCCTTTTTTGTGTTTCCTATCAAGAGAAGTTCCTTTAGCATTTGTGGAAGAGCTAGTTTTGTGGCAGAGAATTCTCCCAGCTTTTGCTTGTCTGTAAAGCTTTTGATTTTTCCTTTGAGTCTGAATGAGATCCTTGTTGGATAGAGTAATCTGGGTTGTAGGCATTTCCCACTCATCACTTAAGTATGTTCTGCCATTCCCTTCTGGCCTGAAGAGTTTTATTGAAAGATCAGCTATTAGCCTTATAGGGATCCCCTTGTGTGTTATTTGTTGTTTTTCCCTTGCTGGTTTTTGTGTTTTTGTAGGTTTGATGTCTTGCCATGTTTCTCCTTGGGTTTATCCTATGCAGGAGTCTCTGGGCTTTGTGGACTTTGGTGGCTATTTTCCTTCTCATTTTAGAGTTTTCAACTTTAATCTCCTGAAATATTTCTTCATGGCCTTTCCTTTTGTTTTCTTCTGACAAGAAGAAGATTTGAATGTTGTTACATTTAATGTTGTCCTGTAGGTCTCTGAGACTGTCCTCATTCCTTTTTATTCTTCTTTCTTTATTATGTTCTATTTCAGTCATTTTGACCATTCCATCTTCCAGCTCACTTATCCGTTCCTCTGCCTCAGATACTGTGTTTATTTGCTCCAGGGTATTTTTTCCCCTTTATTTTTAGTAGAAGGATACTTGCTTAACAATATTGTGTTTCTGTCATGCATCCACATGAATCAGCCATAGGTTCTTTCTTGAACCTCCTTCCCACCTCTCGTCCTATTCTACCCATCTTGGTTGTCACAGATCCCATTTTGAGTTCCCTGAATCATAAAGCAATTTCCCACTGGCCATCTGTTTTACATAAGGTAGTGTATATATTTCCATGCTCTTCTCACCATTTTCTTCCTCCCCCCACCTTTTTTCCATAATTCTGTTCTCTGTGTGTGTGTTTCCATTGTTGCCCTGCAGATAGGTTCATCAGTGCCATTTTCTAGATTCTCTATATATGTGTTAATATACGATATTTGTTTTTCTTTTCCTAACTTGCTTCACTCTCTTTAATAGGCTGTATGTTCATCTCCCTCATTAGCACTGACTCAAATACATTCTTTTCTATGGCTGAATAATATTCCATTGTATATATGTACCACAGCTTCTTTATCCATTCATCTGTCAATGGACATCTAAGTTGCTTCCATGTCTTAGCTATTGTAAATAGTGCTGCAATGAACACTAGGATGAACGTGTCTTTTTCAAATATGGTTTCTTCCGTGGTTTTTAATCTCAGTTATTCCATTGTTCATTGTTGATTGTTTATTCTTTAATTCTTCAAGGTTCTTGTTGAGCATTTATTGCTTCTTCTCAATCTGTGTCTCTAGTCTATCCCTGCTTCCATTTTATTTCCAGAAGTTTGGATCATCTCTACTGTCTTTCCTCTGAATTCTTTTCCAGGTAAATTACCTGTTTCCTGTTCAGTTGTTCAATCCTGTGGATTTTAACCATGTTCCTTAATCTGCTGGATGTTTCTTTGTCATTTAATTTTGTTTGATATCTCTTTTTTGCAGCTTGAAAGGCTGTAGGTCTTAACTATGGAGTCTGCCTCCCCTGAGGCATTGGGGTTGGACCAATGCCTTGTGAAGGTTTCCTGGTTGGGGGATTTATATTAGTGTTCTGGTGGGTGAAGCTAGATCTTGTCTTTCTGAAGGGCAGTGGCTGGGTCTAGCAGTGTGGTTTGGGGTGTCTTTGGGTTCAGTATAGCTTTGGGCAGCCTGTCTTCCAATGTGCAAGTTTGTGCCCCTATTTGGCTGAAGGATAAGCAAGGGGTGTTTGGCACTACAGCTTGCTGGCTTTTGGGTGTGGCTTAGTCTTAGTGTGGAGGTGGAGGCCTTAGGGAGGGCACTCACACATTAATGTTCTATGGGGCTGGGAGTTCTGTAGTGATTGAAAGTCCTGGAGTCATTAGCCATCAGCCATTTCCTTCTCCAGGGGATATTCCTCACCAAGGGATTAAAGCCAGGTCCCTTGCATTGCAGGCAGATTCCTTTTCTGTCTGAGCTTCCAGGGAAGCCCCTAGAGAATGCCTCACACCGATTAAATATTCAATAAATATGTGTTGAAAATGAAAAGTATAGTCATGAATAGCAGAGATTTGATTATCATGATGATAATTATTATTATTTCACAAGTCTTTGCTGTCAGATTATAGCAGGAATGTGTATGGTAGGAATGTGTACTGTAGGAACACAGTACAGTTTCCAACTGTGTGTTCATCTGAAAGTTTTGACGGGTGATGGCAGGTCTTCAGTTACCTTCTAAAGACAGTGCCAGGATATTTCATTGCTTTATATTATCTCTCTCTTTTTAACCTTTCTTCACTTTCCCATCTACTTGTTATTGTTGAGTAGTTGATAAGTCATGTCAGCCTCTTTGTGATCCTGTGGACTGTGGCCCACCAGGCTCCTTTATCCATGGGATTTCCCAGCACCCCCTCCCCCCCCAAAAAAAAACCCATGTTTGTGGAAAGAGCACATGGGCAGAGACCTCTGAGGACAGAGGGATTGGAAAGCCCACTAGGATGGGATGAGGGTCAGAAAGCTTTGGGTTTATGTGAGGTCTGGGCAGGAACCACAGCTCCCAGGCCTGGCCATGGACACTGCCCAGCACCCCTTCTTCCTGCCATCTGTCTGCCATGCCCCACATTTGCCAGGANACAATCCAGAGAGATGATATGGGGTGGGAGGTGGGAGGGGGGTTCAGGATTGGGAACTCATGTACACCTGTGGTGGATTCGGGTTCATGTCAATGTATGGCAAAACCAAAACAGTATTGTAAAGTAAAATAAATACAAATCTAAAAAAAAAAGTCTGCTCTATCTCATACGAGTATTGTTAATCCCGCTTTCTTTTGATTTCCATTTGCATGGAATATCTTTTCCAGCCCCTCACTTTCAGTCTGTATGCTTCCCTCAGTCTCTGGTGGGTTTATAGTAGAGAGGATATATAGGGGTCTTGTTTTTGTCTCTGTTCACCAGTCTGTATGTTTTAGTTGGAGCACTTAGTCCATTTACATTTAAGGGAATTACCATTGTGTATGATCCTGTTACCATTTACTTTATTATTTTGGGTTTGTTTTTGTAGGCCCCTTTTTTGTGTTTCCTATCAAGAGAAGTTCCTTTAGCATTTGTGGAAGAGCTAGTTTTGTGGCAGAGAATTCTCCCAGCTTTTGCTTGTCTGTAAAGCTTTTGATTTTTCCTTTGAGTCTGAATGAGATCCTTGTTGGATAGAGTAATCTGGGTTGTAGGCATTTCCCACTCATCACTTAAGTATGTTCTGCCATTCCCTTCTGGCCTGAAGAGTTTTATTGAAAGATCAGCTATTAGCCTTATAGGGATCCCCTTGTGTGTTATTTGTTGTTTTTCCCTTGCTGGTTTTTGTGTTTTTGTAGGTTTGATGTCTTGCCATGTTTCTCCTTGGGTTTATCCTATGCAGGAGTCTCTGGGCTTTGTGGACTTTGGTGGCTATTTTCCTTCTCATTTTAGAGTTTTCAACTTTAATCTCCTGAAATATTTCTTCATGGCCTTTCCTTTTGTTTTCTTCTGACAAGAAGAAGATTTGAATGTTGTTACATTTAATGTTGTCCTGTAGGTCTCTGAGACTGTCCTCATTCCTTTTTATTCTTCTTTCTTTATTATGTTCTATTTCAGTCATTTTGACCATTCCATCTTCCAGCTCACTTATCCGTTCCTCTGCCTCAGATACTGTGTTTATTTGCTCCAGGGTATTTTTTCCCCTTTATTTTTAGTAGAAGGATACTTGCTTAACAATATTGTGTTTCTGTCATGCATCCACATGAATCAGCCATAGGTTCTTTCTTGAACCTCCTTCCCACCTCTCGTCCTATTCTACCCATCTTGGTTGTCACAGATCCCATTTTGAGTTCCCTGAATCATAAAGCAATTTCCCACTGGCCATCTGTTTTACATAAGGTAGTGTATATATTTCCATGCTCTTCTCACCATTTTCTTCCTCCCCCCACCTTTTTTCCATAATTCTGTTCTCTGTGTGTGTGTTTCCATTGTTGCCCTGCAGATAGGTTCATCAGTGCCATTTTCTAGATTCTCTATATATGTGTTAATATACGATATTTGTTTTTCTTTTCCTAACTTGCTTCACTCTCTTTAATAGGCTGTATGTTCATCTCCCTCATTAGCACTGACTCAAATACATTCTTTTCTATGGCTGAATAATATTCCATTGTATATATGTACCACAGCTTCTTTATCCATTCATCTGTCAATGGACATCTAAGTTGCTTCCATGTCTTAGCTATTGTAAATAGTGCTGCAATGAACACTAGGATGAACGTGTCTTTTTCAAATATGGTTTCTTCCGTGGTTTTTAATCTCAGTTATTCCATTGTTCATTGTTGATTGTTTATTCTTTAATTCTTCAAGGTTCTTGTTGAGCATTTATTGCTTCTTCTCAATCTGTGTCTCTAGTCTATCCCTGCTTCCATTTTATTTCCAGAAGTTTGGATCATCTCTACTGTCTTTCCTCTGAATTCTTTTCCAGGTAAATTACCTGTTTCCTGTTCAGTTGTTCAATCCTGTGGATTTTAACCATGTTCCTTAATCTGCTGGATGTTTCTTTGTCATTTAATTTTGTTTGATATCTCTTTTTTGCAGCTTGAAAGGCTGTAGGTCTTAACTATGGAGTCTGCCTCCCCTGAGGCATTGGGGTTGGACCAATGCCTTGTGAAGGTTTCCTGGTTGGGGGATTTATATTAGTGTTCTGGTGGGTGAAGCTAGATCTTGTCTTTCTGAAGGGCAGTGGCTGGGTCTAGCAGTGTGGTTTGGGGTGTCTTTGGGTTCAGTATAGCTTTGGGCAGCCTGTCTTCCAATGTGCAAGTTTGTGCCCCTATTTGGCTGAAGGATAAGCAAGGGGTGTTTGGCACTACAGCTTGCTGGCTTTTGGGTGTGGCTTAGTCTTAGTGTGGAGGTGGAGGCCTTAGGGAGGGCACTCACACATTAATGTTCTATGGGGCTGGGAGTTCTGTAGTGATTGAAAGTCCTGGAGTCATTAGCCATCAGCCATTTCCTTCTCCAGGGGATATTCCTCACCAAGGGATTAAAGCCAGGTCCCTTGCATTGCAGGCAGATTCCTTTTCTGTCTGAGCTTCCAGGGAAGCCCCTAGAGAATGCCTCACACCGATTAAATATTCAATAAATATGTGTTGAAAATGAAAAGTATAGTCATGAATAGCAGAGATTTGATTATCATGATGATAATTATTATTATTTCACAAGTCTTTGCTGTCAGATTATAGCAGGAATGTGTATGGTAGGAATGTGTACTGTAGGAACACAGTACAGTTTCCAACTGTGTGTTCATCTGAAAGTTTTGACGGGTGATGGCAGGTCTTCAGTTACCTTCTAAAGACAGTGCCAGGATATTTCATTGCTTTATATTATCTCTCTCTTTTTAACCTTTCTTCACTTTCCCATCTACTTGTTATTGTTGAGTAGTTGATAAGTCATGTCAGCCTCTTTGTGATCCTGTGGACTGTGGCCCACCAGGCTCCTTTATCCATGGGATTTCCCAGCACCCCCTCCCCCCCCAAAAAAAAACCCATGTTTGTGGAAAGAGCACATGGGCAGAGACCTCTGAGGACAGAGGGATTGGAAAGCCCACTAGGATGGGATGAGGGTCAGAAAGCTTTGGGTTTATGTGAGGTCTGGGCAGGAACCACAGCTCCCAGGCCTGGCCATGGACACTGCCCAGCACCCCTTCTTCCTGCCATCTGTCTGCCATGCCCCACATTTGCCAGGATTGCTGGGATCTAGACTGTGGTACTTGCTGGGTTCTAGACACAGCTGTCTGTGAGTGTGTGGGAGGGTTGGAGTGCTTCTAATGACTTATTACAACTCTGGAAATTGGGACCAAAAGACTGGGGTTAATCTGGCTCCAAGGAGCTGAGGGACCTATGTAGGTTCCAGGACTAGAGGCCAGACCAGAGGGCTGAAGAAGGGGCCCAGAGGATTTCTTGAGAAACCTGTGAAATTGGTTATTAGGAAGCAGCACTGAAAAGACTACAAACAAAAACCTGATATAAACTAAAGTGTGAAACAAATGTAAGATATTATTGTCACTGGTGTTTCATAGAAAGCTGGATTAAACATTCCATAATCATCACGTTTATCCCAAAACTTTCAGTTGTATTTTCAACACACAGCATCACAACCTCATGGAAGATATTTTCCATTTAAAATGAGGGGTGACACTTTGCTGGGAAGGAGACTTGAGCTGGAATGTCCAACACCAGGGCACGTAGGGGCTTAGTAATATTTGTTCCCAAGTCCCTAGAGGCCTGGATCCTGCTAGGGCATCTGATCCAAGCCAGAACAAAGGAGAAAGTAAACATTTAAAAAGGGTTCCATGCTGGGCACCCTACCAGACTCTCTTGAACCCACCCCAGTTGAGCTGTGGGACCCAAGCCTGGTTAAGCTCCAGGGATAGGGTAGCAGCCCCAGTCAGGGAGGCTGAGGGAATAAAGTAGGCACTGATTTTCTTTCCTTCTCTTTAAGATCACGCCTGTGCTATGTTGTAGTGTAGTTTATTTGCAGTGCTGTGACTGTTGTTAGCATATAGCCACCTGATTCAGATATGATTAATCTATGGGACATCTATAACCTTTGTTAGATTTTTGCCCTAGAAATCAACAGATAGCTGATTATCAGGCCCTTGTGGATTAGGCATGTGAGATTTGGGTTTTCTGTATACAGTGAAATATTATTTCTGTGGATGCTCTCTTAGAGTTACACATTTCTGGTTTAGAGATACAGATTTCTGTGTTTATGTAGAATGAAGGAAGAAAGAGTCCCTGGAAGGTCACCATGGCCATCCTGCAGGTACAGCATCAGGTGGGCTTCAGCAACCTCGTCCTAGAGCTCAAAGTGTAGGCGCAGGCTGCTGCCCTTTAGAAGGAGGAGGTGCTGTTCAGCGAGGTGCTGGAGGCCTGTAACCTGGACCCCTCGGCCCTGACCCTCATATCCCGCCAACTAGAGGTTGGCCTTGGGGGCTGCAGTTGAGGATTCCTTTTCCCCTTACTGAGATATGGACCCTCAGTCAGCCTTAGGAAGGGTCGGTCATGGTTTTCTGGCCAGAGCATCCAAGCCCATGTAGAGCCATGGTTTCCTGGCTCCAGTGTCTTGAAGGTCTCCCCAGCCCCTTCCTGGCCTTCCAGCCATCTTAGTCCGAGTCCACTGCCTGCTGCAGCTTGGCCTCTTAGCCAAGGCCACGGCCTAGACACAGCCACGATCTGCCTAGACACTAAGATGAGCTGGAAGAGGCCAAGGCAGGAGTGGAAGGCCCACGGTGGCCTGTGTGGTGGGTGCTGGGAAGGCTTCCCTGGGAGGCACTTCTGGGCACAGGCTGAGTATCTGTTCCCTGGTGTGTCTGTGGTGGTGTGTGCCATTCCCCTGGGCCGGGCTCTCCCGGTCGCTGGGTGCTGCTGGAAAGGGACAGACTAGGCCTCAGTGCCCAGGAGCCAGAAGGCCAGACTGCACCTGTCAGAGACCTTGCCCAGAGCTGGGCCTTGTCCCCCTGCCCTCTGACATGGGAGATGTCAATGAGAGAGTGGGTGATGTGGACAGGGGTATCTGATGTGGTCAGGCCTGGCTCTGGGGTCCTGGCCAGCTGGGTGACCTGAGGCAGCCAGCCCTGAAGCTGGGTCCCCTCGGGGTCTGGGGGTGGACAAACACCGGTGTCTCACTCCAAGGCCTTCCCACACCAGTCCTTCCTGTGTGGATGTCCCCGCAGTGGAGCCAGGCCACGCTTCCCTGATACCTTCCTCTCCTCAGACATTCTGGAATCTATGAATAGCACCATCAAGTACCTGAAGTACAAGTTGGCCCAGGTCTGCAGTGTGCCAGGAGACCCCAACCCTCCCTTATCCAGGAGCCCCCTGATCTTGTCTTCTGGGTCCTGACCTAGTCTGAAGCCATTTGTGCCTGCCCAGGGTCACTGGGCCTGCATGTAGCCTGGCATCTTTGCTGCCGCTGCTCAGTACATGTCCTGCCTGGTGACCTGGGTCAACCTTGTTCTGGCAGTGTGCTGCTAGCCTGGCCTCTGGGGCCATTGTTGGGGGAGTGGGTTCCTCTCTGGTCCCTCAGGTGAATATCCATGTCCTCCAAGCAGGGGCAGTTGTGGCTCCAGCCTTTCTCAACCACTCACAGAGACTTCCCACACAGTGCTCTGACCCTGGTACCGTCTGTCCTGTACTGAGCATCCCCAGCTCNGTTAGCATATAGCCACCTGATTCAGATATGATTAATCTATGGGACATCTATAACCTTTGTTAGATTTTTGCCCTAGAAATCAACAGATAGCTGATTATCAGGCCCTTGTGGATTAGGCATGTGAGATTTGGGTTTTCTGTATACAGTGAAATATTATTTCTGTGGATGCTCTCTTAGAGTTACACATTTCTGGTTTAGAGATACAGATTTCTGTGTTTATGTAGAATGAAGGAAGAAAGAGTCCCTGGAAGGTCACCATGGCCATCCTGCAGGTACAGCATCAGGTGGGCTTCAGCAACCTCGTCCTAGAGCTCAAAGTGTAGGCGCAGGCTGCTGCCCTTTAGAAGGAGGAGGTGCTGTTCAGCGAGGTGCTGGAGGCCTGTAACCTGGACCCCTCGGCCCTGACCCTCATATCCCGCCAACTAGAGGTTGGCCTTGGGGGCTGCAGTTGAGGATTCCTTTTCCCCTTACTGAGATATGGACCCTCAGTCAGCCTTAGGAAGGGTCGGTCATGGTTTTCTGGCCAGAGCATCCAAGCCCATGTAGAGCCATGGTTTCCTGGCTCCAGTGTCTTGAAGGTCTCCCCAGCCCCTTCCTGGCCTTCCAGCCATCTTAGTCCGAGTCCACTGCCTGCTGCAGCTTGGCCTCTTAGCCAAGGCCACGGCCTAGACACAGCCACGATCTGCCTAGACACTAAGATGAGCTGGAAGAGGCCAAGGCAGGAGTGGAAGGCCCACGGTGGCCTGTGTGGTGGGTGCTGGGAAGGCTTCCCTGGGAGGCACTTCTGGGCACAGGCTGAGTATCTGTTCCCTGGTGTGTCTGTGGTGGTGTGTGCCATTCCCCTGGGCCGGGCTCTCCCGGTCGCTGGGTGCTGCTGGAAAGGGACAGACTAGGCCTCAGTGCCCAGGAGCCAGAAGGCCAGACTGCACCTGTCAGAGACCTTGCCCAGAGCTGGGCCTTGTCCCCCTGCCCTCTGACATGGGAGATGTCAATGAGAGAGTGGGTGATGTGGACAGGGGTATCTGATGTGGTCAGGCCTGGCTCTGGGGTCCTGGCCAGCTGGGTGACCTGAGGCAGCCAGCCCTGAAGCTGGGTCCCCTCGGGGTCTGGGGGTGGACAAACACCGGTGTCTCACTCCAAGGCCTTCCCACACCAGTCCTTCCTGTGTGGATGTCCCCGCAGTGGAGCCAGGCCACGCTTCCCTGATACCTTCCTCTCCTCAGACATTCTGGAATCTATGAATAGCACCATCAAGTACCTGAAGTACAAGTTGGCCCAGGTCTGCAGTGTGCCAGGAGACCCCAACCCTCCCTTATCCAGGAGCCCCCTGATCTTGTCTTCTGGGTCCTGACCTAGTCTGAAGCCATTTGTGCCTGCCCAGGGTCACTGGGCCTGCATGTAGCCTGGCATCTTTGCTGCCGCTGCTCAGTACATGTCCTGCCTGGTGACCTGGGTCAACCTTGTTCTGGCAGTGTGCTGCTAGCCTGGCCTCTGGGGCCATTGTTGGGGGAGTGGGTTCCTCTCTGGTCCCTCAGGTGAATATCCATGTCCTCCAAGCAGGGGCAGTTGTGGCTCCAGCCTTTCTCAACCACTCACAGAGACTTCCCACACAGTGCTCTGACCCTGGTACCGTCTGTCCTGTACTGAGCATCCCCAGCTCCCCAGCTGAGCCCACAGTTCTGTCAGAGCTTGGCCTGTGGGGACACCAATGCTGTGCTGCCTGCAGAGAGCAGACTCCCCACAAGTGTGACTCAGACACGAACCCTAGGTCTTGGAGACACAGGTTAAGGCAGTGCTATCATGGGCTCTCGTGCTCCGGTGACCAAATCCCCCAGTCTTCCCTGCCTTACTACCAACTTTGAAACATGCCCTTTGAAAAAGAGTAGGGGGACAGAGATCCTGCCTGCATGGGTCTTGCCAGTACTGTTACCCACATCACAGCTTTTCTTGGAAGGGAGAATGGAATAGATGGTGACAGACATGGTAGAGATGGTAGTCCCCAGGAAGGCAGGGATGGTGGGCCTGAGTGACAAATGTCTGAGGGGACCAGGAACTCTGAGTGCACTCCCTCTTCAGCCTCCCCAGCTAAGAATCAGGGACATTACCTGAGGTCCCACACGTGAAGTGGTTGGGTAGCCCCCTGTGAAGTCCTTAGATTTGGATCAAACTTCTTCTGGACAGTAGGGAAGTCCCTGGCTATCATCCAGCTGAGCTGGGGAGTGTCTGTCACCTGCTCAGCTGGACCCACATTCCTGGGGGTGGAGACTCAGTGACTTCGATTCACTTAGCTTCAAAAGGTGGCTCTTTTCATAGGGTCTTTCCCTGATGGATTTGGTCTTAAGGACCCCAATCATCGGAGTTTGCTTACTTTAATCATCCCCTGCTGCATCATGTGCTCTAAAAAGCTTTACATGCCTGTTCACACCACTAACCACTGGGCAAACACTCTCCTTAAGGCTGGGACATTAAGAAGATGGGTGAATGCAGGCTTATGGTCACTCTGACCTGTCACAGACCTCTCAGAGTCCATCCACTGGGTGAGTGAAGACTCATGTTCACTTTGGTGTGTCATAGGCCTCTCAGAGGCCATCTCCTGGGTGAGTGGAGGCTCATGTTTGCTCTGGCCTGTCACAGATCTCTCAGAGGCTGTCTGCTGTGAGAATGCAGGCTTGTGGTTACTCTGGTCTGTCATAGACCTCTCAGGGGCTGTCCATTGGGTGAATGCAGCCTTGTGGTCACTGACCTATCACAGACCTCTCAGAGGCCATCCGCTGGGTGAATGCAGGCTTGTGGTCACTCTGGTCTGTCATCGACCTCTCAGAGGCATCTGCTGTGTGATCGTGGGCTTGGGGGCACTCTAGTCTGTCATAAACCTCTCAGAGACTATGTGCTGGGTGAATGCAGGCTCATTTATTTCATTCAGTCTTAGTCCATTTAACATGCACTAGGAAGCCTTGGTTAAAAATACATCTCCAGTCAGACTCCTCACACCCTCGCACCCATGCATCTTCAGCCAGCCCACTCTCCCCTCATGTGTGGCAATGAACTGACCTCTGAGGAGACTCCCTGCTTCTGACTTTCCCCCAAAATGAACCAAAGTATCATCTTAGCACAAAGAATATGCTGCTTGCAGCTGAAAGTTGCATGGTTGTTTCGTCTCACCCGGGAAGACCCCTGGGGCCTGCACATGGACATGGGTGCTGAAGCTTCTGTGTTCCATCCGGCCTCCTTCCTCTCCCTGTGTGCTTTCTCCTACGACCACTGGCATGGCCTCTTTTCCTGGCCCTGGGGCTGCAGCACTGGCTGCTTCCCTGCCTGGAATCTTTTCCCAGAGGTGTTATCTCTGCAGAGACCCTGCCCCACCATCCTACGCCATACCCCACCCTCTGCTCACGCTGATTCAAGGCACTTTTCCTGCACTGGTTTTCCTCAGAGCACCAGCCTCTGTCTGGTATGAAGCCCATGCTGCCCCAAGGCAGAGGTTCTGTCTGTTTCAGTGTGTGGAGCCCTGTCTGGCACAGAATATGAACTCACATGACAACAAGCTGAAACAGTAACTGAATGCAAATCACTGTACACATGTAACTTAGAAATGTAGATGTAATGAAGAAACAGGTAAAGGTGAGAGATCTGGTAGATGCTAGAAAACTTACTTTTAGCTTCTAAGCCTTTCGGCAGAAGGTGATGTTACATAGTTTTTGCATGAAATACTGAAAATTAGAACTAACATTTTAATATAACTATTTTTCATAAGTCATATGAAATGAATCAAATTCTGAGGCATTTTAATCGCGACTTGACTGACTTGAGACTGGATTGGTACTATTCTTCAGAATTGGACCAGGGAAGCTCCCCAGGATGGAGTGGGGCACTGGAAGAGGGGTGGTTCTCACCTCTCCCAGCTGTGAGCTCACTCTTCCCCCTGCTGTCACACTTGATGCCAAGTTCCTCACCATAATCGTCCCCATACGAGACCAGCAGCTCACAGCCCAGCCTGACCACCTGACAGGTTCGGTAGAAGATCTGCCCGTGATTCTGCAAGGCCACCAGGTTCTGCTCCTCATAGTATTGGGCACAGTTCACATACCTGAGATTGAGGCCGGGGAAAGGAAAGAAACCACAGGTGACAAGTTCCTGCCACTGTCGGGCCATGCCCAGCTACTTGCCTTCAGGCTCTGAGGCCATGATGGCTCCCACCACCCCTCATGGGGACCTTCTGTTCACACCTTCGACCATGGTGTGTGAATTTCTGTTTCCAGTCCTCTTCCTGGCTGGAATGCTTTTCTCTCCTTATCTAATTAGCCATTTTCCAGAACCCAGTTCCAGACTTGTGTCCACCTGGACTCTCCGTAAGACTGGTGACCTCCAGCTCCTCTAAACTGTAAATTAAGTTCTCTTTCATTCCACAGGACTTGGTGCTCCTAGGCTAGCATGCACCTCTCAACACTCACTTCAGCCTGCCTTCTCTGCAAGGCTTTTCTCCAGTCTCCCCATGTGTATCCAGGGTCCTATTCACTTGCTCACTCCCTCCCATGGAAACTTGGAGAGTGCTCTGACATAGCTTGAGACACAGAACAGTAATAGTTTATTCAGTTTCTGCCTGCCCTGATGAAAGGAGAGGCCCTCAGAGAACGGACATGCTCATGGTCATTCTGCCTCTCATTCTTTCCCAGACGTCAGGGCCCACTTCTCACTGGAACTGAGCCTGGAGAGGTTGTTGCCCACGTGGACTCAAGGTCTCCCATTTTAGGTTATCCTGGCACTGTGCAGTTATTCAAAAATAGAAAAATTAAGGTTACTATTCCTAAAATTAATTGGTTAATGTCTATCTTCAGTATGTTCTCCAATAAAACATGGGTTGTGTGGTTTGCTTCAGTAATGAAGTTCACTGTCTACACTGGGGCATAGAGTGCTTGGTAAGTGTCAAGTGAGTTAAAGTGTCCTTTGTGAATCTAGACTCCTCAAGTTGTTTTCAGGTACCTCCATTTTGTTGAGTGTATAGACTTATATTTTGAGGGCACATGCTATATTTTTCTTTCTTTCTAATGTATTTTGAAATGAAAGAGCATGATATAGAGGGGAAAGATGAAATAAGATGTCAAAGCTATTGAGGGAGACCGGTTGAGAAGGAAAGGGGTGTGCACTTAAGGGAGGAGCAACAGCAGCAACTGCAGACTCACTGCACTCCCCTCATCCAGATGGCCAAAGACGTGTCCTTTCCATCCACATACTCACAGCAATTTCTCCCTGTGGTGATCTGAGTGTCAGAAAAGGGATACAAGCTTTCTTCTCTCTTTTATTTTATTCATTTTTTTTTGGTGGAAGTAATAGAAGACCTATTTCCCTGTGCTGTCATTCTGCTCTTCAGCCTGTATGGATTCAGCTGCCAGTCAGACCACATGGTAAGCTCCTTAATCATCATTTTAAGTCTGAGTCTATTGGCACATTGAAGGCAAGGGCTCCACAAGGGAGGAGTCACTTCTGTATGCCTTTACCACTGTCTCCCACCTTCTTCTGATCTTTAGATAGAAGTCCTGTGTTCATGCCCAGTGCACACAGTACACAGGGCTGACCATGTCATTGCCAACCGTGTCATTATCATTGTGTCATTATCATCCATGTCCTCACATAAAGTACCCCTCCCACCACCACACACACATGATTAGAAGCCAGAGGACAGGGAAAAAGGGTTATTTCTCACAATCCAGGAGTATCCACTGTTGGCAGCCTCTTCATGGTCTGTGATCTGGCCCTTCTAGGGGCCAGAGTGCAGGCCCAGAGGCAGATCAGACATGTTGTTCCACACTCCAAGCCCAGCCTCAGGGATGCCTGACAGTTTGATACTTAACCCAGGGCGCAGAGTGAAGGCTGAGCGGTTGGCATGCCCCCTTTCCACTGCAGAGTCCTTTACAAAGGTTGGGGGCCTGTGGGTAGCATAGCTGCCGATGAAGAAGTTCTGACACTCCTCACAATCTGGAGGTGAGAGCAGCAGGGATGAGGGGAGGTATAGTGATGCTGATTGTTGTAAAGACCTTCAGAAAGAACTGGGGCACTCACGTCATTTGGCCTCGATCCTGTACCCCATGTCATAGAAGAAGGGGATGATTGGAGTACGAAATGGTGAAGTGAGGTTATTGGACCAAGACCTCATAATCCCTTCTCCGTGAGCGGGCTAGTGGAGTCACTCACAGAGGTAGTTGTCATCCTGGGGCTCACTGACCTCTTGGTACCCATGGCCCTTTCTTTCTCATAGACTGTGCCTCTTCACTCTAGTCTCATTTCTTCTGAGTTTTAAGGTGGAGAACAGAAGCTAAGCAAGGATGGTGGGGTCTTGAGAGCTAATCACTGTTTTATCAGAAACTGTGAGATCTCCTACTTGTCCATCTATACACTTTGTCAAAATTTTTTATATTTATTTTTCAAACTTTTACTTTTGTATTTTTTTGTTTTAATGTTACATTATTTATTTATTGGCCATGCTGCATGGCTTGTGGGATCTTAGTTCCCTGACCAGGAATGGAACCTACACCTCTTGCAGTAGAAGCCTGGAGTCAACCACTTAACCATCAGGAAGTCCCTTGTCTATACTTTGTTTGTTCTGTCTTTAACTACTGGTTCAGGAGACTGAGGCTCCACACTGACCATAGATGCCCAGTTCAGTGTTAACTTCCTGCACTTCTTGTTAGTAGGATTTATTTCCCAACCTTCTTACTTAGGAAATAGTTCACTGACACATCTACTGAGAAAATAAATGTTAAAGGGCACATGACACGTAAGGCATTGAACAGAGGTCTGGGCATAAACACTAACAAAGTGTGGTCCCTATTATCACAGCTGGATTTATTGAACTACTTGTATGTGTCAGCAGTTTTACATTTAATTTAATGCTTTCAAACACTGTATGAGTTATGTATCCTTAATGTCACTTTACAGATGAACAATCAGGACCTCAGAAAATGTATAAAATTTTCCTCATGCCCCAGTGCTAACTTCATGTCTCAGATCAGTCCACCTTAAACCTACGCCTACCCAAAGTCCACACCACACACCTAGGCCATACTTACTACCTTTTATACAGGGATTAGAGGAACTAATTAGAGCAACTCCCCAAGTTTTCTCTTATTGAGTTTTTGCCTGGAGTGCTGTCCAGGGGTCCTTGTTTCTTGGGGAGGGGACACTGGTTTCTGAGCCCACTCAGAGCCACTTATCTTCAGCAATTTTGTTGCTCCTGGCAATTTCTTCAAACTAGATATCTTACTTAATGGTCCCCTGAACATTCCCTTGCATGTGAGTAAAAGGCAACATGCATTTTTTTAGTTCTTTAGGACTGTATGAAGTGTTTTCACATGCATGGCTTTAGTTAATACTTTGACAATTCTTGGAAATACCTGGAGGAGGGCGGGGGGTCTGAACACTGGAGTGTAAAACAAGGACCTAAGTGGGTACTGAATCAAAACTAGAATTCATATCTTAAGGTTCTTTCCCTTCAGCTTTCTGCATAAAAGTGAGAGCAAGACAGGGAGAATAGCTGGAGGTCAAGAAAAGAAGAGGGTAAGGGCTTATAAAGCAATCTGAGGGTTTTTCTATTAATTAGTGGACCTTTGATGGATGAGGAACTATGGAAAATTACAGAGGGGACAAAACACATCTGGAAAATAACCTGACAAAGCAGTGAGACTGAGAAGAGAAAAGACAATCTGCAGAAACACATTTAGACAATAAAGAAAATGAGTTGAACGTTGCAGGTTGCCATGTCTTAGAGACAATGTTTGAATTAAAGTATCTGGCCCCATCAATTCTGCTTGAAGAAGGCTGTATGACTAGCTGGTTCTTCTCAGTTTCCTGATCCATAAACTGGTATACATTCTAGTTTTTAATATTATAGAGGACATGAAATTTAATAACATTCAACAAATCATTGTGTGAGCTATTTATACAGTATGAATTTGAGCATACACCCTTGCCATTAATATATCCCCTCAACTGCCTCTATATTTGAAGTCTAGCTCACGAATACTATCTTCAGCATTCCTTGACCTTCTTATTCCTACATGAATGTTTAAATGTGGAGTCAGTCATTCACAAAATATTCATGGGGCCCTCAGGGGCTTTGAGCTGGGCCTGGACTTCTGAGAATTAATGGGTATGGGCTACGATCTCAAAGCTCACAACACAGGGGCAGGCTAAACAAATGATTCCAAATAGAAGGGTTGCTGATTTGGAGCTCAGAGGAAGGACTTGTTACTTCCCCCTATAAGAATGTCCAGATGATGAGTTTCTACTCAAAAGCAGGTAACATATGTGAAGTCCTTCAGTTATTTTCTTATTTGTTGTTTTCGAGTCATAAACCTGAGGTCTTTCACAGCTGTGAGTTACTTCCTCTTACTGGAGTGGGAATCTCTGAGGTAAGGGTCATGTCACCTTCTTAATCTTGAACCGTCGACTCTACAAACTGCCCAACATGTCCTTAAGCTTCTTCATCTTGGACTGTCCACCCTACAAACTGCTCAGCATGCCTTTAAGCTTCTTCACCTTGGACTGTCCACTCTAAAAAGTGCCCAAAATGTCCTTAAGCTTCTTCATCTTGGACCATCCACTCTATAAATTCTCCAACATGTCCTTAAGCTTCTTCATCTTGGACTGCCCACTCTACAAACTGCCCAACATGACCTTAAGCTTCCCTTGGTCAGATGTCTTAGCACATCCCTAACTAGCACAGCACAAAAGAACTGAGGTTGAAAACATCTCTCAGATGAATGATATAAAGATGTATGAATAAGATATATCAGTAAACTTTATTGAGCTATGAAAATTTTAACCAGTTTGTAAGGGGTTTAGAGAAGGTGCTTTGGATTAGATTGCACTACCAGTGATACATAATAAAACATTTTTTTAAACCTCAGTTTCTTGATCTATAATGATGATAGCTATATACATACTTTTAGGTACTGTAGGATGGTTTTAAGGTTTGAAGGTGAAGTCACTCAGTCGTGTCCGACTCTTTGTGACCCCGTGAACTGTAACTTACTAGGCTTCTCCGTCCATGGGATTCTCCAGGCAAGAATACTGGAGTGGATTGCCATTTCCTTCTCCAAGGGATCTTCCCAACCCCAGGATTGAACCCGGGTCTCCTGCATTGGAGGCAGACACTTTAACCTCTGAGCCACCAGGGAAGCCGATATTTTTAAGTAAGTTTATTCACATAAAATGCTTAAAGTCTGAAATATTGTGTAAATAATCACAATAAACCGTGGAAAATTCTGAAAGANTATATACATGACTACTAGAAAAACCATGGCTTTGGCTAGATGGACCTTTGTTGGCAAAGTAATGTCTCTGTTTTTTAATATGCTCTCTAGGTTGGTCATAACCTAATAGTTACAATTGCATCAAAGAAAAAATAATCCTTTTAATTTGACTCTTAATTTTTGTTTTTTATTTAAAGAGGACTTTGTACAACAAACTAAAGCATAACCTATCAGTAGGAATGCTTTCAAAAATCATATGAATATGGTTTCAGGTTTAGCCTAGTTTTAACTAAGAATTATGTTTTTAATTACATGAATTACATTGATGATAGAATCGCAGTAAGTTAATGTAAATGAAATTAAATAATGTTAGGAGCACAGAAGATGAGAAATGTTTATTGAAAAGTCATAGAGGAATGGAGGATTTGTTTACTGAATAGAGTATCTTGCTTTTTTTGATTTTCAAATATACTGTACATAATATCTTATAGTTTTAAGTGAAAATGTACCTTTCATATAAAATATAATATGATCTCAAAACATTCTTCTCCAAAGATATAACACCCATGCATTTTTTTTTCCAATCTTATGTTTTAAGTTTTGTAAAAATGTAATCACAGCATATAGGAATTTTCACCATCTAATTCAAATTCAGGGACTTCCTCGGTGGCTCAGAGGTTGAAGTGTCTGCCTGGAATGCGGGAGACTGGGATTCCATTCCTGGGTTGGGAAGATCCCCTGGAGAAGGAAATGGCAACCCACTCCAGTACTCTTGCCTGGAGAATCCCATGGAGGGAGGAGCCTGGTAGGCTATAGTCCATGGGGTTGCAAAGAGTTGGACACGACTGAACGACTTCACTTAATAATTCAAATTTTCTGTCTTTTCTTGAACACATATCTCACATTTATCTCACATATCATACTTATCATTTTTCTTCATTCAATCCTGGTGGCTCAAATGGTAAAGAATCTGCCTGCAGTGCAACATATCTGGATTCAGTCCCTGAGTACAGAAGATTCCCTTTGAGAAGGGAAAGGGAATGGCTATCTACTCCAGTATACTTGCATGGAGAACTCCATGGACAGAGAAACCTGGCAGGCTTCAGTCCATGGGGTCCAAAGAGTCAGACATGACTAAGCGACTAACACTAAACTACTAACATTTACTAAGTACTCACTTTGGGTGGTCCTGCCCTGAATGCTCAGGACACAGCTGTCCTTGAAGACACTCAGAGACAGGAAGGTAATTATAATAAGGTGAGCGGTGTTTCCACTGTAGTTCTTCAGCTCAGTAGAAAGACGAGTGAAGAAGGTAGGAGAGGACTAAGCTCGGGTGAGCATTCTGTACTGGTATACCAAAGCCTGAGCCTGGGCAGAGAGGTCAGTTTTAATGGATGCAGCTTCCCAGGCTGCAAAGAGGAGCTACAAGAAAGATAAGGGGTGTGGACTGCCTCCCATGCCATACCAAGGATTGAGATATTTTAAGGGTTTTAAATATAGGAATGTCTAAACACAATCAGATTTGTGTTTTAGGATTTTTATTGGAAGGAGTGTGGAAACTAAATTTTTTTAAAAATGGAGGATAACTGCTTTACAGTGTTGTATTAGTTTCTTCTGTACAACAATGTGAATCAGCTATATATCTCTTCCTTTTTGAACCTCCCTCCCACCCCCCTCCCCATCCCACCTCTCTAGGTCACCAAAGAGCACTGAGTTGAGCTCCCTGGGCTATACCGCAGGTTCCCACTAGCTATCTGTTTTACACATGGTAGTGTATATATGCCAATGCTATCTGGAGGCAAAGAAATAATTCAGGAGTCTAACTGCTATTTGTATCGGAAGAGAAAGTATAAAGGGTCTGAACAAAGACAGTCACCATGGAAACCAAGGGGAAGGAAAGGGGTGGGGGTTACCAACTGTGCTT
>SJYW01046952.1:887999-926465 GCA_006410735.1 Raphicerus campestris | reverse complement strand
CAGAGTTGAAGCAACTAGCTCAAGGTCACACAATCAGGGCAGGAGCCAAGACAAGACAAGACCCAAACCAGCTTTGTCTGAATCTGCAGCTGATGTACCCCCACCCACCCACGTACCCACCCACCCCCTTTCTGCTTCTATTCCCCTGTTTTTCACTTTCATTGACTGGCTTTTAACCTGAATCCATCCCTGTCCTTTCTTAAAAGAATAACTCATCTGCTTACTAGTCTTTCCAACTACCATGCAATCTATTGATTTCCATGTCATGTTGGTCTTAAACCTCTGCAATGTTCACGTTGTCATCATTTTTTTCCTTAAATTTCAGCATTTGGTTTCCGTGCCATCTAAATATACTGACACCAGGACTTCCCTGGGGGTCCAGTGGTTAAGACTTTGTGTTCCCACTGCAGGGGCATGGGTTTGATCCATGGTCAAGGAACCAAGAGCCCACAAGCCACAGGATGTGGCCAAAATATAAGTAAACATAAACATTGATTTTAAAAAATCCATGATGAACAAAAATCAAATTTAAAAAGCAAATATACTGGCACCAATTATTGTCTGGAAAATTTTAAAGTATTTCTTCATCCTTCTTTCCCTGTGCTTATCAGAGTACTTTGCATTAGCAATAACTCCTTTATTCCCTGAAAGTCTTTTTCCATATGCTTTTCCAACATGTCCCTGTGTCACTCCAGCGGCTCCTTCTCTGGCTCTTATGTTAGTTCTTTCCTGATAAAGAAAAGCGTTTCCTTTCTGCTATGTTCTGTACGTGCTTCTGGAGGTTTGGGTTTTCCTTTGGTTCCTTTTAATTTTTTTTAAAAATCCTCTGCTGTTCTCTTTCAATATAAAGACTTCTGTTTCGGTGATGTGCTGACAACATGTATTTCACACAACCTCCCCATACGTGCCTGCGTGCCAGTTACCTCATCTGCTGCCTCTTGGGAGCAACAAAGCAGTGCACAAAGGATTCATCCCTGTTGTGTAAGCTTTCTGCCTGACCTCTGTCTCCCCAAGTACTTAGATTTCTTGGTCATGAAAATAAATGCCAGGCTGGTATTCAGTCTACAGAACTAGAACTGAAGCCTGCAGATGATAACAGGAAAGAGAGAAAGACAAAGTCAGCGGAATACCCCCAACTGAATGCATCTTAGTGCAACAGCTCAAGCTCAAGTTCCTGGAGGACCAGGAACCTCTGTCCCATACTTCACTGGAAGCCTCCAGAATTAGTATGACTCAACCAGCAAACATTCCATTGAACCTGCGCCTCACCAGGCTGACAGCGAGGCTGGAAGCCCAGTGCAGTCAGTGATGACAGTTCTTGCTAGGCACTCTCAGGGTGACCCAGAATTGACACTGATCTGAAACCCGAGTGTCAACAAGACTCCTAAAAGTTCCAGCCTTGAAAGACAGGATCCATAGATTTCTGTTCAGAGCATAGTGCACTTTAAAGCACAATTCAGTAAGAAAAAAAAGAAACCTAAAAACGGTGTTAGTCACCTCTGCTCCCTCCATCATCACTTCGATGTCCATGAGATAAGAATTAAAAACTAGATTAAGACAAAAGGGCAGTCCCTAAAATTGTGCTTTACTATTTTTGTTTCTTCTTTTTCTATTTTTTGGAGGGTGGGGGTGTGGGGGGAGAGTAGGGTCGGGGAGGAAGACCTGGGCACAGAGGAAGAATCCAAGCTCTTCAACTTCTCCTCTGCCCTCCTTTTATGGGGTGGTCTTCAGCGCACGGAAGGGATCTCTTCTTGGGGAGTAACCTTTCTGCGTGCTCTTTAACCAGCCAGGCTGCGTCCAATTCATCATCTCCCCAGCTAGCTTAGGTTACAAGCTCCACAGAGGCAGAGATGTTTATTCACCGTATGTCTCATGCCCTAGTGCAAGGGGAGGCTCCTAGGCTCGGCTACGAGTCAGGGAGGCAAAGATCGCCGGGCTGGAGCGCTCAGGGCCAGGTGACACAGTCCTGGGTGCCGGCGCTGCTTGACAGCTTCATCCCCGCCCACTGGCAGGCGAGCGCGGCCCGGCCACACATGCGCGCGCGCAGGGTCCTTAAAAGCCGCGGCCGCGCGGAGACGCCGAGCTCGCCCACCGAGCGCAGGCGGCGACATGCACGTGAACGGCAAAGTGGCGCTGGTGACTGGTGCGGCCCAGGGCATCGGCCGAGCCTCCGCCGAGGCGCTGCTGCTCAAGGGCGCCAAGGTAAGCGCGGCGAGGCGCACGGCCCACCCGAGACCCGCTCTCCAGTCGAGGCCCCGGGAGTGAGCGACGCAGGCTGCGCCCCCGGTGCTCTCCTTGCCGCCTCCAGAGCTGTCCATGCTGGCGCACTCCAGGGGACTTCGAATGCGCTGACAGAGAGCCCTATCTGTAAACTGCCCGATCTCAGGTCCAAACGAGGAGCTTCCTGTTGTCTCTGTATTGTCGGTCTGTCTGCCTGTTTTACCAGGCGCGAAGGATCTCGATTCCTCTCCTTTTTTCCGTAGGTAGCGCTGGTCGATTGGAATCTCGAAGCAGGTGTCAAGTGTAAAGCTGCCCTGGATGAGCAGTTTGAACCTCAGAAGACTCTGTTTATTCAGTGCGATGTGGCCGATCAGGAACAACTGAGAGGTAAGCGAGGGGAAAATCAATCCATCAGCGCGGAGCGCGCTTTGAGCAAGTAGCAACCTGAAGGCAGCCTGCGCCAGAGAGCTAGCTTGGGGAGGCGGAGGGGCTACCTCCTGGAGAGCAGCTACCTCAGAGCTCCCAGAGATAGCCGACTGCTACCTGACATCCCAATAGACATAAAAAAACTAAGGAGGAAGGGATATCTGACATCCCAATAGGCATAAAACTAAGGAGGAAGAAAAGCCAAGCATGTCTGAGAAATCCTTTTCTTTTAGTCATTTGGCAGCACATAATGTAATCAAAATTCCTTGGTGTATTCCAAGATAGTGCTGCTTCAGTAGTTATTAAATGATTGAACTTGCAAATGGAACTTAGAAAGATGAAGTAGGCTAGGGGATTATGGCAAACTACTTCTGCCAGAAAGCTGGAAGACGGCAGAATCCAATGGCAATCAAATGTGGCAATGTTTCTCCTTGGAACATGCTAGAATGCAAGGTCAAGGGTTGTCATCACAGCTGTGCTGGATGCTTTTGACCAGATGTTCTCCCTGATTTTTCCCCTATGAAATGCTTTAAAAACAATAATAAAAACAATAATAGTTGTATTGCAGAAGAAAAGTTCCTGTCAGACTTTCCTCAATGCTTTCCTGTTTCTGGCTACTCGCTTCAGACAGACGGATCTACTTGGCCAATCTAGAGACAGTATTGGTGTAGACAAAAAAACAGATTTGGTCATTTAGAAGTCCAACAGATCTGTATGAGAAAATACATGTACTTCGAGGAAAAATGAGAAAATAGAACATTTGTATTTCTCATTTATTTTTTTAAAGACTAAGTGAAAAAAATTGCTAGGCACATCTTTAATTAACGGACCAAAAAACTTTCATGAAAGTCATTTTAGTACTTCTTAACATGGATGAGTCTGTGTGATTTTTTTTTTTTTTAATATTGGAGTGTTCTGTGAAAAAGTGAAAATGGAGTGGTATGTTAGAAGGAAACATATTGTTCAGGGAAATTGTTTTAAAGGAAATTATGTAATTAAACTCTGAAAATTTTATAAAGACCCATAACATGGATTATAAGTGCGAGCAGAAGAGACCTGTAAACGCAGTGCCAGAGGAATGTATTTTGCCAGAGGATAAAGTTTTGCTGATTACACAGGGTATTTTTCTTCAAGGGTAAAGTCATGTCAAATCCCAATAGCCATGCTGATAGACTAGGGAACAGTAGAAGTCATCTGAAAGCTATTTCTGTCTGAATTTATGTAGTTTTGCACATGACATTTAACCTTAATTGTTTTGCTTCCCAGTATTTAAAATTAGTACCTTGGCTGTAAACACGTTCCTTAAGGATAACTGATTGTGGAGGAGGAAACCAGACACATAATGAGTGACCAGGAGAAGCCATGATGGTCAATGAGAAAGCCACATGTTTTCTGGACATCAGTGTTTATTTGCATTTTAGGAATACTTGGCATTGGCTCCTCCAGTTTCAGGATTTAGTGTGGCCTACAACTTTTAAAACTATGTAGACACGTGGCCCAAGAGACGTCATTGAAATCATAAAAATACAGAGGTGAAAAAGTTCTTGGAGATGACCTACAGATGAAGAAAAAAAAAAACCAAACAGGAAGAGTTTAGACAAATTATAAAGGGTGCCACAGTGTTTAAATGTCAGCAAAACCTAGACTGTAAGTAAGTTGCTTGAGTCCAAAAGTGAGAAGCCATTAGTATTTGACAAACTAATTTCCTGTAAGGTGGTTGTGGAGTTCTGAAGAGTGTGTGTATACTNTCAACTTCTCCTCTGCCCTCCTTTTATGGGGTGGTCTTCAGCGCACGGAAGGGATCTCTTCTTGGGGAGTAACCTTTCTGCGTGCTCTTTAACCAGCCAGGCTGCGTCCAATTCATCATCTCCCCAGCTAGCTTAGGTTACAAGCTCCACAGAGGCAGAGATGTTTATTCACCGTATGTCTCATGCCCTAGTGCAAGGGGAGGCTCCTAGGCTCGGCTACGAGTCAGGGAGGCAAAGATCGCCGGGCTGGAGCGCTCAGGGCCAGGTGACACAGTCCTGGGTGCCGGCGCTGCTTGACAGCTTCATCCCCGCCCACTGGCAGGCGAGCGCGGCCCGGCCACACATGCGCGCGCGCAGGGTCCTTAAAAGCCGCGGCCGCGCGGAGACGCCGAGCTCGCCCACCGAGCGCAGGCGGCGACATGCACGTGAACGGCAAAGTGGCGCTGGTGACTGGTGCGGCCCAGGGCATCGGCCGAGCCTCCGCCGAGGCGCTGCTGCTCAAGGGCGCCAAGGTAAGCGCGGCGAGGCGCACGGCCCACCCGAGACCCGCTCTCCAGTCGAGGCCCCGGGAGTGAGCGACGCAGGCTGCGCCCCCGGTGCTCTCCTTGCCGCCTCCAGAGCTGTCCATGCTGGCGCACTCCAGGGGACTTCGAATGCGCTGACAGAGAGCCCTATCTGTAAACTGCCCGATCTCAGGTCCAAACGAGGAGCTTCCTGTTGTCTCTGTATTGTCGGTCTGTCTGCCTGTTTTACCAGGCGCGAAGGATCTCGATTCCTCTCCTTTTTTCCGTAGGTAGCGCTGGTCGATTGGAATCTCGAAGCAGGTGTCAAGTGTAAAGCTGCCCTGGATGAGCAGTTTGAACCTCAGAAGACTCTGTTTATTCAGTGCGATGTGGCCGATCAGGAACAACTGAGAGGTAAGCGAGGGGAAAATCAATCCATCAGCGCGGAGCGCGCTTTGAGCAAGTAGCAACCTGAAGGCAGCCTGCGCCAGAGAGCTAGCTTGGGGAGGCGGAGGGGCTACCTCCTGGAGAGCAGCTACCTCAGAGCTCCCAGAGATAGCCGACTGCTACCTGACATCCCAATAGACATAAAAAAACTAAGGAGGAAGGGATATCTGACATCCCAATAGGCATAAAACTAAGGAGGAAGAAAAGCCAAGCATGTCTGAGAAATCCTTTTCTTTTAGTCATTTGGCAGCACATAATGTAATCAAAATTCCTTGGTGTATTCCAAGATAGTGCTGCTTCAGTAGTTATTAAATGATTGAACTTGCAAATGGAACTTAGAAAGATGAAGTAGGCTAGGGGATTATGGCAAACTACTTCTGCCAGAAAGCTGGAAGACGGCAGAATCCAATGGCAATCAAATGTGGCAATGTTTCTCCTTGGAACATGCTAGAATGCAAGGTCAAGGGTTGTCATCACAGCTGTGCTGGATGCTTTTGACCAGATGTTCTCCCTGATTTTTCCCCTATGAAATGCTTTAAAAACAATAATAAAAACAATAATAGTTGTATTGCAGAAGAAAAGTTCCTGTCAGACTTTCCTCAATGCTTTCCTGTTTCTGGCTACTCGCTTCAGACAGACGGATCTACTTGGCCAATCTAGAGACAGTATTGGTGTAGACAAAAAAACAGATTTGGTCATTTAGAAGTCCAACAGATCTGTATGAGAAAATACATGTACTTCGAGGAAAAATGAGAAAATAGAACATTTGTATTTCTCATTTATTTTTTTAAAGACTAAGTGAAAAAAATTGCTAGGCACATCTTTAATTAACGGACCAAAAAACTTTCATGAAAGTCATTTTAGTACTTCTTAACATGGATGAGTCTGTGTGATTTTTTTTTTTTTTAATATTGGAGTGTTCTGTGAAAAAGTGAAAATGGAGTGGTATGTTAGAAGGAAACATATTGTTCAGGGAAATTGTTTTAAAGGAAATTATGTAATTAAACTCTGAAAATTTTATAAAGACCCATAACATGGATTATAAGTGCGAGCAGAAGAGACCTGTAAACGCAGTGCCAGAGGAATGTATTTTGCCAGAGGATAAAGTTTTGCTGATTACACAGGGTATTTTTCTTCAAGGGTAAAGTCATGTCAAATCCCAATAGCCATGCTGATAGACTAGGGAACAGTAGAAGTCATCTGAAAGCTATTTCTGTCTGAATTTATGTAGTTTTGCACATGACATTTAACCTTAATTGTTTTGCTTCCCAGTATTTAAAATTAGTACCTTGGCTGTAAACACGTTCCTTAAGGATAACTGATTGTGGAGGAGGAAACCAGACACATAATGAGTGACCAGGAGAAGCCATGATGGTCAATGAGAAAGCCACATGTTTTCTGGACATCAGTGTTTATTTGCATTTTAGGAATACTTGGCATTGGCTCCTCCAGTTTCAGGATTTAGTGTGGCCTACAACTTTTAAAACTATGTAGACACGTGGCCCAAGAGACGTCATTGAAATCATAAAAATACAGAGGTGAAAAAGTTCTTGGAGATGACCTACAGATGAAGAAAAAAAAAAACCAAACAGGAAGAGTTTAGACAAATTATAAAGGGTGCCACAGTGTTTAAATGTCAGCAAAACCTAGACTGTAAGTAAGTTGCTTGAGTCCAAAAGTGAGAAGCCATTAGTATTTGACAAACTAATTTCCTGTAAGGTGGTTGTGGAGTTCTGAAGAGTGTGTGTATACTGGCTAAGTCACTTAAGTCATGTCCAACTCTTTGTGACCTTGTGGACTGTAGCCCTTCAGGCTCCTCTGTCCATGGGATTCTCCAGGCAAGAATGCTGAAGTGTGCTGCCATGCCCTTTTCCCCACTGAACCCACATCTCTTGTGCCTCCTGTATTTGCAGCCAGGTTCTTTACCACTAGCACCACCTGGGAAGCCCACTAGGTACTAGATGCACTGAAAAGGTCGTAATGGATCTGAATACACAAGTGTTTAACATGACACTTTCTGAAGATAATATGGCTTATTTTTAAAAGGATGTTTGTCATAGGCTAAGCCACAGAACGTTAGTAACTTCTCAGGGGCAGAGATGCTGGCTGCCCAAACTGACTTCCAAGAGCACTGAGCACAGGGTGCTCAGCTCTCTAAAACTGACTCCATTGAGGTACTGCTTACAGAACTTTAATGTGCATACAAATTGTCTATGGATCTTCCTAAGGTTAAAATTCTGATTATGTAGGTCTGTGGTGACCACTGATTCTGCATTTTTGACAGGTTCCCAGGTAATTCTGATTGATGGTGCTAGCTTGCAAACCACACTGAGAAGCAAAGCAGTAAGCCACAGTCTAAGAGTGTCATTTTCACCAGAAGACTGCATAAGTTAAAACATCATTTCAGGGCATACACTGTAATAAATGTGTCTGGGCAAAGTAAGAATGGATCTATAATGTCTTCTTTTTTTACTAGATACTTTTAGGAAAGTTGTAGACCACTTTGGAAAGCTGGACATCTTGGTCAATAACGCTGGAGTGAATAATGAGAAAAACTGGGAAAAAACTCTGCAAATTAATTTGGTAAGCTGTCTAAACCATGTTCATTCTCTACAGTTATTTCAGAAAAGGATGTCTTAAAAGGAAAAAAGAGTTTTTTTCATGGAAACAATATAATGACTTACAATTTAGAAAAAGGGAATTTACAAAAAGGTAGGGGAAAAAGTACTTCCTTTCACAAATAGGAAGACATTTGAGATTTTCAATCATGAAAATAAATGTCTTAAAATATTAAAGGAAATAGGAAAAACCATCATTTATTGAATAACTTAATAGTTGTCAAGCTATGATCTCCAGCCAAACTAGCCTGCCACCTGTTTTTGTATGACCTGCAAGCTACATATGGGCTTTACATGTTTTAATAGTTGAAAAAATAGTAAGAAAAGAAGAAAAAAATGAAATGTATAAATATATGAAATTCAAATTTCAGTGTCTGTAAAGCCTTATTGGCACACAGACAAGGTTATTTATTTACATGTTGTCTCTGGCTACGTTTCTGCTACAACAATAGAGCTGAATAATTGTGACAGTGGCCCTGCGATACACAATGCCTAAAATGTTTACCATTTGAATTTTCTCAGAAAAAAATCTTTCCCGTTTCTGCCTTATATTATTTATTTAAAAACTAAATTTAGTTCCAGGACTACAATAGAAAACAAGGCTAAAGTGACCATTGTACTTTGTAATAATTAAGATTTTTATTATTAATGTCAGTGTATGTGTGTGTGTGCATATATGTGTGTCATTTCTACAATGTTTGATAATTATTTAATTCTTTCTTGAATTGTGAAAATGTAGAATTAAGAAATAAAATTTGTTTTCTGCATTGTATTATAAGCTTACTGATTATCCCATTTTATAAACACATGACATAAACCATTGGGGTTTAGAAATACTGAAACTTTAGCTAAAGCCAGATGTCAGAGCTGGGCTGGGCATGGGGTCACCATGCCCTTGGTGATTTCTTTTATTTGGTAATCTTTTTTATTAGTCTTGCAAAGCAGGCCTGTGTAAAGTGCAGAGGGGCCATGGTGTGTATACAAACACATAGGGAGTGCTCCCTACTTCACCATATCCAACTTCTTAAAAACAGGTACCATGTGATGTTTTTCTTTGTTCTACTCTCAGTAATCAACACGATATCCTGAAGATAGTGCTTAGTCAATAAATATTTTTCTTGAATTGACATTCTCATGAGTAATGACTTAACTGTAACAACTTGATAGAATTGATGAGAATTACCCTAACTTGCAAAAAAAGGTAATCTGTGAGCACTACTTTTTTTAAGGTACAGAGTTGCACCCCAAGCTTGACAGATACCTAAAATCTTTGACTCAGATCAAAAGTTACTATTTTAAAATGCAAACACCCTCCTTCTAGTTCTATCTAAAATTTGTCTCAAGCATTCCCGGGTATCATATTTCAAAATAACTTTAAAAGGTGTTTGTCAGGTGTCTCTCAAAATGTTTCTGATGTGTGTGTATGTTTAGAGACCTCACAACTGCTGTTTCTGAGTTGAGACAACTCTTTGATTTTCTTCTACTTTACACAAATAGTATAGTTAAGTAAAATGAAATATTTTCATTCTGTGAACCATAGTTACATCTCTTGGCTAAATCTTACTTTATTATGGTATACCAATGTCTAATACCATTGATTTTGCTTAGTTAACACCTAATTTAATTTTATATTTGTGTCTCTGTTATGAATGATAAAATCTTTTCATTTTCTGAAAATAGTTCTATTTTATTTGGCTCAGTTATTCCTTTGCTTTATCTCCTTCATTTGTCTGTTTCTGAATAGAATATAGTTATATCTCAAATGACAATTGTCAATTTGCCTACCTCTTTCAGTCATCCTGTCAGTTTTAATTCTGCATAAATGGCTGGTGATCATAATTTATTGACTGTTGACTTTTTAAAGTTGTAACCCTATTGCAACCTGGGATTTTTTATTTGTTTTCTATTTCTAGATATAAAATTGGCATCCATGTTTTCTTTTGATTCTCATTTACCTAGGCATACTTTTTTCTGTTTCTTTATTTTGAAAATGAAAATAACCTTTTATGTTAATTTTGTCTCTTGCTAACAGTATAATGTAAAATCTTATTTTTCAAATCACATCCTAGAGATGTGTATAAGAGACAGAGGTCTGTGGTGACCACTGATTCTGCATTTTTGACAGGTTCCCAGGTAATTCTGATTGATGGTGCTAGCTTGCAAACCACACTGAGAAGCAAAGCAGTAAGCCACAGTCTAAGAGTGTCATTTTCACCAGAAGACTGCATAAGTTAAAACATCATTTCAGGGCATACACTGTAATAAATGTGTCTGGGCAAAGTAAGAATGGATCTATAATGTCTTCTTTTTTTACTAGATACTTTNCTTATTTTTCAAATCACATCCTAGAACTTTTTACTTTTTATGTTTGTGACTTTAAGCCACTCATATTTATTTTTACTCTTCTGTTAGAATTTATTCCTTTTGCTTTAGTTCATACTTCATGTTCACTAAATTTTCTTTTTGTCTATGTTCTGTTTCCATGCTTTTCTTAAATTCCATTGGATAGACTTAATTTTCTTTGGCTGGTAAGAAAATAGTACATTTTATGTGTACTTTTTGGTGGTTATCCCTGACTGATTATGAACCATACTTCAGTATATCCTTTGGTTGCCAGACTTAAAATTGTTTTTGAACATGCAACCAATTGGAAACTTCAGGAATTTAAAGAAGGTATATTTTTATGAACTTATACCACTCTCTGAAACCACATAAACTGACCAGATTTTTTAAATTGAGCTATACTAATAAAAAAAAATCACACAACAGTTCTTTCCCTTGTGTATCACTATTATTTCAGTTTCATCAGTAAAACTCCAGATATTTTATAGTAGAGGTCCCTAGGATGTAAATTTTCCATGTTCAGTTCATTCATAATGGGCACCTACTGTGTCTTTTCTCTGAGAAATCAGCTGTCAGAAAACATGTGCAATGATTAGAGTTAATATAAAGAAACATGAAAATAATGAAGAGATATCACAGGGGGAATAGGATTGGAGTCTAATGATCTGTTTTCATCCAGCAGAGAGGGCATATTTGCTTTATTATTATAAATACACAGGTGAATAAACATCTGCTCCAAGCTGGGAAGTTCTTGCATTATCTGCAAATAGAGAATTCTGGAAGAGGGGAATTTTATTTGTCCCCTTTGGTTATAGCTCCTCTCCAGGATTCTTCCTCATTGAAACTCAACTGGCCTTTACTTTTCTTTGAACTCTGCTGACAGAGGCCACTCCTTAGCTTAACTCCAGAGACTGATGACATTTGTTTAATATTACAGAAAGAGAACAAGCTATAACCTTTGTCACCGATATATAACTTAAAAACAAGTTCCTTCACTGCTACCTACAATACTCATTGCAAGAGTAGATTAGAGTCTGACTAATCATTGTCCTTCTAGCTTGATTATCTCTGGTAGTAGAATGCAAATATTTGTGTGTGGTTTGTGTATAATATTTTTTTTCAGTTCTGCTCTGGATATAATTTGCTTCCTTGAATTATACAATTCCATGTGTGGTCTTTTCCATGTTTTTCCATGTTCTTGTCCATGTCAGAGAGTCACCAGTTAGTTAAAGAACCTCACCACATATCATCATTCCCTCTCCTGAAAGCTTATATAACATAACTTAACCTCGTAGGGCTTATTGGTTATTGAAATTTTGTTAGAATTATTTTGATACTGTAAGTTCTTTCAAGGCAGAACATTTTTGTTTTGCATGCTTAGTAGATGTTCAATTAAAATGTATTAGAAAAATAAACTGCTATCCTGTGATATTTTGCAGACATGGATATTTGTTTCAGTGTTTCAGTACAATGTTTGGATGATTTCCTATTACATCAGTGTTGCAAACAGTATCGTCTATCCTTCCACTGTTATTCCTTACCAAATTTATCCCCTCTTTATTCTTCAGACAGTGGTTCTCACCATGTGTCCCACACAAGAGCTCTAGTAAACCTCTTCCCAGTCTTTTTTTCCCATTAGACTTCTCTGTCCTTCCTTTCAGTCTGAAATCAGCCACAGGAGCCTTATTTATAGCTGCTCAGACTCACAAGGAACATTCAGGAAAGAAATAATTTTTACATAACTATCGGTTGGTCTGGCCATTGAGCAGAGGTAGACTTAACTTTGAATACTGATAAAGTCATTTGGTAATGTATTTATTTCACTATTTGAAACTTTAATAAACTTAAATAACTCATTTACACTCGGGTGGGACTTACGACTTAATTTGGACATATGACTCACTTGTATTGACTCCATTAGTATATTCAAATAAAAACTGAATAAAATTGATGGCAATCACTGGGGATTCTTTAAAAGGATTTGTTCTGTACCTGAATTTAAAATTCATGAACTTTTGGGACTTCCCTGATGGTCCAATAGGTAAGCATCCATGCTCTCAGTGCAGGGGGCCCGAGTTTGATCCCTGGTCAGGGAACTGGAGCCCACATGCCATAACTAAGACCCAGCACAGCTGAAGAAATAAATAAAAGTAAAATAAATAAAATATTTTTTTAAAGTTTATGAATTTTTATTTCATTTTTCTGATTTTGTATTTCCCAGATTGGGAAAAGATGAAAATAATCTTTTTACCTCTAAGGTTGGTTAAGCTTCAGTAAAGCATAATGTGTATGAAGTCACATTTTTTTCATTCCCACCATCCTATTTCTAAATGAGGTAGACTTTTCTGCTCTACTCTGCCTCTAATGAAGAGTTGAGGAAACAGATAGAAACACTGTTGTCAAGCATACTCCTTTCTCTTGGCTCCCAAGCATGCTGATTACAACTTAAATTAATAACTACTTTCTGTTATTGCAACTCTATCATATCTAAAGGCCCTATAGAACTATTTTAGTTAGTTAGGCAAGGCTTCCTGAATTATAAGTAGCTTATGCAAGGGGGAACACAATCATATTTACCCCCTAAATAAGCAGAAATGTTGAAAGATTAAACATGGAAGAAAAAAAAGATGAAAATAGATTTCAGAAAAAAATGGTCATCTCTATTAGTATCCTTTGAAAACTGACTGGAAGAAAAACAAGAACCTAAAAGGTAGACTTTTATGATTATATGACAGAACTTTTTATAATTGCTTTAGTTACTCTGTAGCACAAGAATCATAAATAAACTGAAAGCAACTCCAGAGTGGAGGGAAATGAGATAAAGGAAATGACAGATTAGAAAATTACAGTAGTAAACACACACACACATACACATATAAATAGAACATATATACATATGTGTGTGTGTATGTTGCACTGTTCTGTCTGACTCTTTGTGACTCCATGGTTCCTCTGTCTATGGAATTCTCCAGACAAGAATACTGGAGTGGGTAGCCATTTTCTTCTCCAGGGATCTTTCCAACCTGGCAATCAAACCCAGATCTTCTGCACTGCAGACAGATTCTTCTTTACTGTCTGAGCCGCCAGGGAAGCCCATGCTCTCCCACGGGATCTTCCCAAGCCAGGGCTTAAACCCACATCTCCTGGGTCTTCTGCATTGTAGGTGGGTTTTTTTTTTTTTTTTTTCTGCTGAGCCCCCAGAGAAGCCTATCTAGACATATATGTGTGTACAATAGAAGACATGATGCTTAATGAGAGGAGTTAAGTTCATTTATCCATTTTCTTTATTACCAGAGAATTATTTCCAGGATAGGGGAATTTATGAGAGTGATTTTTAAGTTACAGAATGCCTTAACTCATGAAAAAAAAGTACTTTAAGATTTGGAATACTAAACAATTGAAGTTTCAGTATACATATAAAAATTCTCTCTTCATAACCAAAAATAAAGAGTAAGCATGTGTTCATTAGATTATTTTGTCAATAGTCAAGTTTTTATTTATTCTCACTATGTAAAATTAGGGCTTTCCTGGTGGCTCAGTCAGTAAAGAATCCACCTGCAATGCTGGAGACCTGGGTTCGATCCCTGGGTTGGGAAGATTCTGTGGAGGGCATGGCAACCCACTCCAGTATTCTTGCCTGGAGAATTCCCATGGACAGGGAACTTGGAAGGCTGCAGTCCATGGGCTTGCAAAGAGTCGGACACAACTGAGTGACTAACCACACGTAAAATTAGACATTGAATTTTCCTTAATATATGATCTGGGATGTGGAAGAGATTGTCATAGTAAAGGAAAAAGAGGTGAAAATGTCATATATGTTCAGCTAAAACATTAAGAGTTTTTTTCTTGTAGATTTATTTGAAGAATGCTTTCATTTTAAAAATTACTCAATTCTTAACCTGATAATAGATGGCACGACAATTATTTTTCCTCCTCAATCCAAAAAAAAACAAGGAAAAAAAAACAAGGAAATAAATATAGCTTTTAAAAAAATTGGAAACATTCCTCAATCTTCTATCTGGCTGCATCATGTAGATGTTGAAAACCCAAAACAGGTGTCAGCAAAGCTGTAAATACCTGAGAATAAAAGAGTAGTGCCAATACACATAAACAGAAATCCTGTTCAGACATGCTAGAGACCTGGACAGAAACACACAGAATCTGACTTCAGTAATTCCAGCCATGTACATTTTTTAATCCTTCTTATATAAACGACTCAAGGTTTTTGTTTTTTTTTTCCCCTTTTAAAAGGGAATCATGTGCAAGTTTTATTCATTCTCCCTGAGTTTGCTTAATATCACACTGATACATGGCTTGAGTGAATAGAATCTTCAGTTTACTTCTTTGTGTTAAAACTACTGTTAGATATAGAGGCAACTCTGAATGCTTGTCAAGAAAACTCCAAAAGGAATTTTTAAAATAAAAAGAAGGTAACCATCAATATATGCCCTCAGGTTCAGACTCATTATCTCATTCTCTGTTATACTGTTTTCTTTCCATTATTGTAAAAAATGAAAGTCATAAGAATTAAGATGTCAAAAGGAAATTTTCTATTAGAAATCTGAGTTGGAAGGGAGAGGCGTTCTTAATTCTAAAAGGGAATGTAAGGTTTCAAGTACATTGCGTGTCACAAGTTGCTTTTGATAGTGGTTAGTTCTTATTAATTTACTTACTTTTGCTTGTGCTGGGTTTTTGTTGCTGCACTCAGGCTTTCTGTAGTTGTGGAGAGCAGGGGCTATCTCAGGTTACAATGCTCAGGCTTCTCTTGTCGTGGAGCACAGGCTTAGTAGTTGTGGCACATGGGTTTAGTCGCTCCATGGCATGTGGGATCTTTCAGGACCAGGGGTCAGACCAGTGTCTTCTGCACTACAAGGCAGATTCTTAACCACTGGACCACCATGGAAGTGCCAATTAATTCTTAAATGTTAGAATAATACCAANAGTCGCTCCATGGCATGTGGGATCTTTCAGGACCAGGGGTCAGACCAGTGTCTTCTGCACTACAAGGCAGATTCTTAACCACTGGACCACCATGGAAGTGCCAATTAATTCTTAAATGTTAGAATAATACCAAAAAGGTGCCTATATGTGGATGTCAGTAATAAAACAGAATTAGCTATCAAAAAGGTAGCTGCAAGAGTGATGAACAAAATTAAGTGATTTAATTACTGAAGACCATGTGTCCAGGGAACAATAATCCCCCACTCAGTTTAGGTGAAACAGCTATGTGATCTCACAGGACACTGAGTTCAGGGCTGCTTGATGCTGCAGTTCTGTGATATCATTAGGACAGTTCCTGTCATTTTTCCCATCTGCCATCCTTCATGGTGGTTCCCTCTTAAGGATGCTATCTCTATAACATTGTTGTTGTTCAGCATTGTTGTTCAGTCACTCAGTCATGTCCAGCTCTTTGCCACCTCATGGACTACAGCATGGCAGGCTTCCCTGTCTGTCACCAACTTCCAGAGTTTGCTCAAACTCACGTTCATTGAGTTGGTGATGCCATCCAATCATCTCATCCTCTGTCACTCCCTTCTCCTCCTGCCTACAATCTTTGCCAGCATCAAGGTTTTTTCCAATTAGTTGGTTCTTTGCATCAAGTGGCCAAAGTATTGGAGCTTCAGCTTCAACATCAGTGCTTCCAATGAACATTCAGAACTGATTTTCATTAGGACTAACTAGTTTAAACTCTTTTCAATCCAAAGGATTCTCAAGAGTCTTCTCCAACACCACAGTTCAAAAGCATCAGTTCTTCAGTACTCAGCCTTCTTTATGTTCCAACTCTTACATCCATACAGGACTACTGGAAAAGGTCAGTTTTCATTTTAATCCCAAAGAAGGGCAATGCCAAAGAATGTTCAAACTACCACACAATTGCACTCATTTCACATGCTGGCAAAGTAAGGCTCAAAATTCTCCAAGCCAGGCTTCAAAAGTACACAAACCGTGAACTTCCAGATGTTCAAGCCGGATTTAAAAAAGGCAGAGGAACCAGATATCAAATTGCCAACATCTGTTGGATCATAGAAAAAGCAAGAGAGTTCCAGAAAAACATCGACTTCTGCTTTATTGACTATGCCAAAGCCTTTGACTGTGTAGATCACAATAAACTGTGGAAAATTCTGAAAGAGATGGGAATACAGACCACCTGACTTCCCTCTTGAGAAATCGGTATGCAGGTCAAGAAACAACAGTTAGAACTGAATTTGGAACAACAGACTGGTTCCAAATATGAAAAGGAGTACGTCAAGGCTATATATTGTCACCCTACTTATTTAACTAATATTCAGAGTACATCATGAGAAATGCTAGGCTGGATGAAGCACAAGTTGGAATCAAGATTGCTGGGAGAAATATCAATAACCTCAGATATGCAGATGATACCACCCTTATGGCAGAAAGTGAAAAGGAACTAAAGAGCCTCTTGATGAAAGTGAAAGAGGAGAGTGAAAAAGTTGGCTTAAAACTCAACATTCAGAATACTAAGATCATGGCATTTGGTCCCATTACTTCATGGCAAATAGATGGGGAAACAGTGGAAACTGTGAGAGACTTTATTTTTTGGGCCTCCAAAATCACTGCAGATGGTGACTGCAACATGAAATTCAAAGACACTTGCTCCTTGGAAGAAAAGCTCTGATCATTCTAGATAACATATTGGAAAGCAGAGACGTTACTTTGCTGACAAAGGTTCATCTAGTCAAAGCTATGGTTTTTCCAGTAGTTATGTATAGATGGAGAGTTGGACTGTAAAGAAAGCTGAGCACTGAAGAATTGATATTTTTGAACTGTGGTGTTGGAGAAGACTCTTGAGAGTCCCTTGGACTGACTGCAAGGAGATCCAACCAGTTCATCCTAAAGAAAATCAGTGCTGAATATTCACTGGAAGGACTGATGCTAAAGCTGAAACTCCATTACTTTGGCCACCTGATGTGAAGAACTGACTCATTGGAAAGACCCTGATGCTGGGAAAGATAGAAGGTGGGAGGAGAAGGGGATGACAGAGGCTGAGATGGTTGGATGGCATCACTGACTGGATGGACATAAGTTTGAGAAAGCTCTGGGTATTGGTGATGGACAGGGAAGCCTTCTGTACTGCAGTCCACGAGGTTGCAAAGAGTTGGACATGACTGAGCAACTGAACTGAACCTTTGTTGGCAAAATAATCTCTGCTTTTCAAAGTAATGTCCCTGCCATTCCCCGCATACAAAGCAATGAAAAGGGAGTAATGCAATCATTTGGTTTTCTTAAGAGCACTGAAAATTTTCTCTGTAGCATACTCTTTCATCATCCTCCCCAATCTGGACCCGATTGCAGCTGACTCCTTCTCTGGTCTTACTGGCTGGGAAATGGGTCACTTTATCTCTTAAACCAGTCACAGACAAAGGGAATGGGATTTCTGTGACTCAGTTAGATTAACCACTGTCTGCACTGAAGCAAGGGAGATCGCCTTCCTTTGTATTACATGAAGAAGTAGATACAATTGCAAAAAAGAAGGAAATAATGAGAACTGTACAGGCAATCAAGGGTGTCCACTATGATATATTACAAGAGGCAAGAGAATGAAACACAGCAGATGGATGTAGAATACTTGGGCAAGAGAACTATGGGCTAAACAGGATGAATAAATTTTGTATCCAGTATTTAGAAGAGAAAATATATAGAATTCTTGAAGGTGCTGTGAATTAATGAAAGTTAATAAGATACTGTGGCAATATAACATTTATCATAAAATCTCAGAAACTGGGCAACTAAGTGAAGTTTTGCAGAAATGTGATGAGCTCTACAAGTTCCCCGGTGGCTCAGAGGTTAAAGCGTCTGCCCCCAGTGCGGGAGACCTGGGTTCGATCCCTGGGTTGGGAAGATCCCCTGGAGAAGGAAATGGCAATCCACTCCAGTATTCTTGCCTGGAGAATCCCATGGACGGAGAAGCCTAGTAGGTTACAGTCCACAGGGTCGCAAAGAGTCGGACACGACTGAGTGACTTCACCTTCACCGACAAGTTTAGGCAAACAAAAGTTAATGACTAACTTAAAACAAAAACACAGCCATTTCATAACCTTTCATTGATAACTTTTGCAGGAATCTCCATCAGTGTCTGAGATAGCAATAGAAATGTTGGGGTGTGACTATATCATAAAATATAATGGTTCTGTTGCTTTTCCTATTTCTGCCCCTGGACTAGGTTTCTGTGATCAGTGGAACCTACCTGGGCTTGGATTACATGAGCAAGCAAAATGGAGGTGAAGGTGGTATCATTATTAATATGTCCTCTTTAGCAGGTAAGGACAATTATGATGTTAATAATGATTTCTTATTGGTCATTTGGACCACAGAAGTATCTCTTCAAAGTGTATTTATTACCAACTCAGATTTGAAATGGCAACTTGGTTTACTTTTCTTTTTACTGGTTTTATGGGATTTTCTGTTTCATAACATCAAAAGTTTGAACTCAAAGTTTCTTTCTTTTGTTTTAAATTGTGACTTTAAAGTTACCTAATGCAGTACTGTTTTCAAGAAACATGTTGTTGTTGTTCAGTCATTAAGTCATATCTGACTCTTTCAAACCCAAGGACTGTAGCACACCCGGCTCCTCTGACCTCCACTGTCTTCCAGAGTTTGCTCTAATTCATGTCCATTGAGTCAATGATGCTATCTAACCATTTCATTCTCTGCTGCCCCTTTCTCCTTTTGCCTTCAATCTTTTCCAGCATCAAGGTCTTTTCCAGTGAGTTGTCTTTATATTAGGTGGCCAAAGTATTAGAGTTTCAGCTTCAGCAGCAATCCTTGCAATGAAATTTCAGGGTTGATTTTCCTTAGGATCAACTGGATTGGTCTCCTTGCAGTCCAAGGGACTCTCAAGAGTCTTCTCCAGCACAAAGCGGAGATCTTTTTCTCCAGAAAAAGATGAAAGCGTGGGCAATACTTAAAAGACATATTTGATCCTAGAGAGGGCTGAAGTTTAGATTCACAGAGACTGCAAACCTAATTCAACAGCATCATTTCTTTGGCATTCGGCCTTCTCTATGGTACAGTCCTTACATACAAATATGACTACTGACAAAGCTGGAGCTTTGACTATACATATATATTTT
The DNA here is from genome assembly GCA_006410735.1 of Raphicerus campestris. Taxonomy (NCBI): domain Eukaryota; kingdom Metazoa; phylum Chordata; class Mammalia; order Artiodactyla; family Bovidae; genus Raphicerus; species Raphicerus campestris. The sequence continues at coordinate 907,065 of SJYW01046952.1, read as the reverse complement.
CCTAGCACTGCTATTTGTCAAAGGTTATTGTGAGATTCCTAAACAGTAAAGTTTGTAAAAACATCTTTGATGAACTAAAAAGGACCAAAATGAAGTTAAGGTATCTCCACTCATGTGTGATGGTACTAACAGTGTATAATTTTAAAATATGGCATATATAGTTAGTTGGGATGTACTACAGAGGAAACCAAACTTTATCTCTTTCTCGGTGTCTCTAACCCAGTGTAAGAATTAAATTGACCTAAGATAGATCAACAGAGGAGCAAAGCATACAAGTTCTCACATGTCCATGAGAGCCCCCATGGGAAAACGAAGATCCAAAGAAATGGTGAGACCTCAGTGTTTGTAGGTTGAGTGAAGCAAGGCATTTGTGGTAAAGTAACTAAAATATATGAGGAGACTCAAGAAAGGTAAGAGTTATTTTAACAAGATCTGTATAGGTGTCTCTTCTTGACACCAGTCTCTGATGATAAAGTTTCCTTCCTCCTGGGACTGGGACAGCATCTTTTACGTGGAAGTTCTGTGTCCTGTTTTCAGGAAGAAAAGAGAGATTAAAGTGTTCCCTTGCACCTGCTGTCTTACAAGTGCCTTTAGGTCAAGTCACCCTTATGCCCAGGTGACATATTTTGAGATGCCATACTCCACCTCCCTCCAGTGCTAAACTTCTTTCATAAATAGACCCAAATGGGTAGTGGCTTAAATATAGCATAAACTTGTTCATCACTCATGGATCAACCTAAGGCAAGATGCTCCCTGCAGGAAACCTTTTCTGTAGGCAACCTTTTGGGAAACCAGGCTGGCTGAAGCTGGGTGTCTGGGAAATGCAGGCTAGTTGTGTGCCTAGCCTGCACACAATGAATGATCAGCAGAGAGCTGATCATTCTTTCTATAATATGCCATTCAAATTGTGTTTTATTCAAGGCTATGTGACTTGCTATCACCTGATATCATTTTGCTTGGTATAAGCCATAAACCTTTAGGGTTTCCCAGGTGGCACAGTGGTAAAGAACCCATTGCCAATGTAGCAAACACTAGAGATGCAGGTTTGATCCCTGGGTCGGGAAGATAACCTGAAGTAAGAAATGGCAACCCACTCCAATATTATTGCCTGGAGAATTCCATGGACAGAGGAGCCTGCTAGGCTACAGTCCATGGGATTACAAAGAGTTGAGCACAACTAAGCACAGCACAGCAGCAGCTATAATCCTTTTGGCAGGAACTTTTGGAGCAAAAGACTTCACTTTGAAAATTCTAGGAAAATCATCATGAATGGTTCTTGAATAGTTCAAGTAGAGTCATGAAATTTTATAAACCTGACCAATATTGACACCAAGTCTAAACTATCTGTATCCAAAACCAGTGAGACTTTCTTCAGTTATCAGATTGGTTTCAGTTGTGGTAATGGCAGAATCAGTGTGTCCACTTCCTGTTCCCCACCTCTCAGCTCCAGTAGCATTGAAAGCATCAGCATTAGAGGTGCCTGTGATTACATACATGTCTGAGGCTCTGCGTTTTTCTCATTCCATTGGGAATCATTGTCAGATAGTGCTTAAACCACTGTGAACTTCACCTGAGTAGAAATGTAGACATCTCCTCCTTTCAGTTCAGTTCAGTTCAGTCACTCAGTCGTGCCCGACTCTTTGCGACCCCATGAATCACAGTATGCCAGGCCTCCCTGTCCATCACCAACTCCCGGAGTTCACTCAGACTCATGTCCATCGAGCCCGTGATGCCATCCAGCCATCTCATCCTCGGTCATCCCCTTCTCCTCCTACCCCCAATCCCTCCCAGCATCAGAGTCTTTTCCAGTGAGTCAACTCTTCGCATGAGGTGGCCAAAGTACTGGAGTTTCAGCTTCAGCATCATTCCTTCCAAAGAAATCCCAGGGCTGATCTTCTTCAGAATGGATTGGTTGGATCTCCTTGCAGTCCAAGGGACTCTCAAGAGTCTTCTCCAACATCACAGTTCAAAAGCATTAATTCTTCGGCACTCAGCCTTCTTCACAGTCCAACTCTCACATCCATACATGACTACTGGAAAAACCATAGCCTTGACCAGATGGACCTTTGTTGGCAAAGTAGTAATGTCTTTGCTTCTCAATATGCCATCTAGGTTGGTCATAACTTTTCTTCCAAGGAGTAAGCATCTTTTAATTTCATGGCTGCAGTCACCATTTGCAGTGAATTTGGAGCCCAAAAAATAAAGTCTGACACTGTTTCCACTGTTTCTCCATCTATTTCCCATGAAGTGATGGGACCAGAGGTTCTCAAAAATAAACTAGCATTTCATTTTCTGGGTTGCTTCAAGACAAAAATGACATCTCTAGAGTTATTATAGACGTAGTTATATAAACTGTTCAGGGTAATCTGGTTAGTTTTCCTAATGTGACATCTACTTACAAATTATAATATTTCAAGTCCAAGAAAAAGGTAAAAGCATGGGAAATACTTAAAAGACATAGTTGATCCTAGAGAGGGAGGGCTGAAATTTAGAGTCTCAGATACTGGAATCCTAAAGGAAAATTGTCAAGGCTAAATCTATACACCTTTGAAATAAAATCCTAAGAAAAACATATAAATGACTGGAGAATTAAGAAAAATGTTTAATAGTTTATTAAAATATAAACATGGAAAAGAACCTATGGCGGCAATCAAAAAGTAATTCCATGAATTCCCTCTTAAAGTTAAGAGGTCTCGTAACACTTGGAGAACCATGAATGCCATATAGTGGGAGACCCTTGACCTTGTATCATTGGAGGAACTGATTTCAGTCTCAAGAGGACTAGAAGCCCTCAGTGTTGAGTCAATATAGGATTCTCTGGGAGAGATTCTATAGCAGAAGAAGCTCCATTTCCCCTAAGAGCATGAATGGAGAAATGCAATGTAGTACTGCCTCATATTCAATGAAATTATTTAAACATATAACAGCAATTAACTTTAACTGAGCACTCACCATTCACAGGATACTCTTTTAAATACTATGGACACCTTGTACTGTGCTTAGTCATTCAGTCATGTTCAACTCTTTATGACTCCATGGATGGTAGCCCACCAGGCTCCTTTGTCCATGGGGATTCTCCAGGCAAGCATACTGGAGTGGGTTGCCATGCCCTTCTCCAGGGGATCTTCCCAACCCAGGGATCGAACGTAGGTCTCCCACATTGCAGGTGGATTCCCTACCGACTAAGCCACCAGAGAAGTCCTTATCTCATTTAATTCTCTCAACAGCCCCGTGCAGGAGCTTCTATAATATCCATCTTGAAGATAAGGGAGCCTAATCTGGAGCGCATAATAAGTATCTTGCACAACCTTACATGCAAGGAAGCTGGGGAGTTGGAATTCTCATAACAGCAGCCTGATAGATCCCCTATGCCTTCACCGCAAGATTTTCTATCTCTTCTATGAGTTTGTTAAATCTGTGTCTGTTTCCATGTCTATCTTAGCCTAACTATAAAGAAAGAGAAACTGAAGTCCTGTAACTTAATTAAGCCAGTGTGATGTCCCAGTATATTCAGGACTTCTGGGCACTATTTTTATCTCAGGACTACTTACTCAACCTTCAGTGAAAGCTTAAGCTTTTGCCCTGTTTGACACACACAGAGTAAAGACCTGGAACCATGTGGGGAGATTACCAATGTCACAGGTCAAAACATGCCAAACAGAAGAACAATTTAGATGTCCACTCACCTTAGATGTTCACTCGCCTTTCTTGGCTAAGAGCTTGGTTTGTCATACTTCCCATCCTGAGTGTTAATTAGCTCTTCTTCATTATCCCAGAGTTAATATTGGGAACCGTGCATGAATCTTTTGCTAGTTGTATAGACAAAGCAATGAATGGATAGAAATTCAATGAGGAGACCATTCTGGCTTTGAGTTACTTTCTGACACTCTTACAATCTAGTGAAAATCAGAGCAATCCAAAATTATTCTCCTTCTGATATTCTTCCTGATAAGCAGGGTAATTCCACTGATGATGGTTCATTAGTTCATCTCTGTCCATTACACTTGACTGAGTACCTTCATAATGCCCATCCTCCATACCTGCAACATCTAACACCATTTCCTTGTTGCCTCTGGCCCACCTGGGCAACCCCTGCTAGTCTCCTCCGACCCTTGGCTTTGATGCTGAGGTTCTCTCATCTCAGAAAGAATATTAAAATGTACTGTTTTGTGTTTTATCCACTCATTATGAGCCTCTGATCTTCCCTTAATGAAATCAGTTTGATAAAAATACAAGATTTTCTAATAGTATAGCAGAAAATAAATTGTGGATGTCTCACATCTTCACACTTTCCTCAGAAATAATATAAAAAATTTTGTACCCTTGAAGTCAGAGCATGTTGACAGACGCCCGATGATCAAAAAAGTCTTTGGGAATTACCAAAGTTTTGTTTGCCTGTTTGTTTTTACTTCTCAGCTTATATGAGATACCACTGACAAATGAAATCATAGGAAAAGTAGTTCTAGTTCTTGATTCCTGTGTTTTCCAGATGTTCCTTCCCCATAGACCTTTCCTGTTTTCCCCCTACTGCTCTCTCTGTTGAAGGAATAATGGGTACTATTCAGTCCAACCAGAGTCCATCCCATGATCTCGTGCCCAGATCCAGTGGAATCATTTAGTGTCATAGCAAAACCTCAAGTTGACACACTGGTTTGGGCAGAGGAGTTAATGAGTAATGACCACTGACGCAGACAGAGTATCAGATGCAATTAATAAGTTTAACAAACAGAGGAGTAGTTACAGTAGAGAGTGATTCTTTGCTGTGTTGAGGGAAGGGTGTCTCCAGTCTGGAGCCAGGGAAGTTGTTCCAGTCTCTGTTAACCACATAGACTCTTCTGTATGAGCTTTTGTCTATAAATGTAATATATAAACCTGCACTCAGTTTGCCACATTCATCCTTAATTATTAAGCAAGAAGAAGTTGAACAACAGAGAAGAGCAAAGTCTGGTTTAATGCAGATAATCAAACAGCTCTGCTCCCATAAGACATCCCATATATGTGTGTGTGAGTGCTCAGTTGTGTCTGACTCTTTGTGACCCCGTGTACTGTAGCCCACCAGGCTCCTCTGTCCATGGGATTCTCCAGGCAAGAATACTGGAGTGGGTTGCCATTTCCTCCTCCAGAGGATCTTCCCAACCCAGGGATCAAACTCATGCCTCCTGCATTGGGAGGTGGGTCTTTACTAATGAGCCATCTGGGAAGCCCAAGACATCCAATAAGAGTCAAGTATGCGTCTTTATACTTAGTTACTCAAATAGTGGGAAAAGAGAAGTCATCATAGGAAAAGGAGTCTGCTCACCAAACCTGCTCCCAGCTACTCAGCTACTGCGGAATTGGTGTTTGCTGCAGGTGATCTATGTGCTTCAGAAATAAGGCATTCAGTGGCATTTTGTGAGTGACACTATGAAGGTCATATCACTGAATTGAAAACATTAAGAGTCCTGTGAAAATATTTGGATATCCTAGAACTTTTTGTAGTTGAATACCAGCCCAGTGACATACTCATTTGAGCTATGTCATATCTAGAACAATATAATTTGTTGTGTTACAGTAAAAGTGCTAAGGTTACCACTTTAAATAACATATTCAAGCTAACCGAACATGTTGAACATCTACAGAAAGGAACTGGGGTATGAAAACAAACTTTCTACCCCAGGAGCTATATGTCAGTGTCTCTTGTAAGTATGCAGCACTAAATATTGGGTTGGCCAAAAAAAGTTTATTTGGGTTTTTCCATAAGATGTAACAGAAAAACCCAAATGAACATTTTTGGCCAACCCATTAAGCTATCATGGCACAGACGAAGCAGAAACATAATAAGCGGTGAAAGTCTCTAAGACTCATGTGGCCTGAAGAGAAACATTAGGGCTGCAATGTCACAACAAACCAGAAATTTCAGATTATCACATGGTACAACCCTCTGTAACTCTTCTTGCTTTAAAGAAGGAGGACTAACATATTTAACAAATGCCAAGTTCCAGGCATTGTGATAAACCATTGGCTGTATGATGTCACATTTAACTTTCACAGTTCCCTACAATAGAAGTCTGTTTAATTATCTCCAATTTATAGCTGAACAACTCTTCTTGAACAAGTTGCATAACTTGGGTAAAGTGGTGAGAATTAGTTAAGAAAGCAATGGACGTGAGTTTGAGCAAACTTAGGGAGACAGTGAAGGACAGAGAGGCTTGGCATGCTGCAGTCCATGGGATCGCAGAATTGGGCATGACTTAGACACTGAACAACAATGATTTAGTGTATCTTGTATAATGGATAACTCTGCATTATCTGGATCTTCATTGGTCCAAAGAGCCGCCTCCCTCCTTTAGTACCAAAGAACGTTTTCATGTGCCATTTTGCTGTCTTATGACTTAAAATTATTAAGAAGACACACACTAGAATGAGTCAGTAGGAAAGGTCAAATGTTTTATTGGCCTTTGAGAAATGAATAAAAAATTTAGCATTTCCTAGCCATGTTGGGGGTAGGGAAGACTGTTAAGGAAATGAATAGTCTTTCAGAATTCAATATGAGAGATATTACCTTTGTTTAGAGGTAAATTCTACTCTGGGGTGGGTCCTGCAATTATGATGCCAGTCCTTGGCCCCAACTTTGAGGAGCAGGCCCCTAAAGTTTGCACAGGGACATTCTTTGAGCTCATCTTTTATGCTGGGTTTCCTCTAAACCCAGCATAGGCAATAACTGAACTTTTAGGAAGGGGTATTTTGATGGGATATTAGGGGCAACTTTCTGAGAATTAACAACCCTTGGAAAGTGCTACTGAAGTTACCTTTTGGAAAGATTTTTATTACGAAGATGTAGTTGTTTTGTGAAAATGTATGCCACTTTTTACATCATGGCACATTTCAAAGCATAATTTGTTAATGGCAGGCATGAGACTGAGAGGGGAAAAAGCAGCATCAGATAAGGTGTTCTACTGTGTGAAAGATCATATAATGAAGACATCCATCAGTTTCAGTTAGCTTTCTGCGTAAACATAGATAAATGCATTCTCACTAGTTCTCCTTTCCCCTTCTATTAGAGAAGTGGTGGTCAAATGCAGAGAGACAGGTAGACAATGTGAGATGGGTAGAAAATGTGAAGAGTTACAATTCCTGCTTTTGGGCACAGCTGCTGAGCCCAAGTTTATCATACAAAGAAATCAGTATGTTTAGACTCTCAATTTACTTTCCTAAGTTGAATTTCTTTAACACTTCTGTTTAGTTTATTTTACATGGTTTCTATCCACTTAAAAGCAAGTATGTTCACGGATTCAATAAAATTGCCATCTGAGCGTATTTCACTTTTTTGCACCAAAACTTTTTGAGCTTTTTACTCTCAGTGAAATGTAGTTATTGAAGCTATCTTTTGTAAATATGGGTAGAAAGAATGTTAAAGGTAGAAAAACTAATGGAAATGAAAATGATATTTTATCTTTCTGAATGACTTTATTCTTTAATTGCATGTTTAATTTTCAAGTATTTAAATGGTTTTTGATAGTTATTCCATCAGTTTGTATCACTTTGTGTTATTATCCTGAGTGGTTGTAGAAAATATTTCTCTGTTTCATGGATAGAATGTCTCGCTCTGTTGATATTATTTTTCTTAATCTCAGTTATGACAGACATAAACCTGCTACTAATTAGATTTGCTCTATTTTGGAGAGAGCCATTTTGCAATTCTTTAAGTAAACTTGCACAGTGCTGGGTCTAGAATAAATAAGCATTAAAAGTTATTTCCTAACTTTTTTATAATTTAAGGCATCTATTTTTAAGCACAATTGAGGATTCCCCACAACGTCCAACAAAATGACATTTCTTTAGAGACTGTTCTCTCCTGGTCACAATCCTTGTTTTGTTATTCTTAAATCCTTTAACATGAAGACAAAAGAATTTCTCTGTGCATATGGGAATTAATTTGCAAGATTTTAAAATATCTAAATTTATTCCAGCAACTTCGCCTGCAGTCATTATACTGACAGAATTCTCTGTGAAGTCAGATGGGGTCATCTGGCTGGTTGAATATCAAAGTTCTACCCTACCCCTGCACAAGGGGCCCTCCGGTTTGGTTTACACATTTCAACAGAGCATATTTTAAATACCACTTCATTATCCTTTGTATTTAAAGTTGCTGAATACATAGTTCTTAAATGAAGGCACTCTGTAAAGACTTTTGAATTAGGATTAGCAACAGCCCACAGTTGGCCAAGGGTTAGAAACCAAATCGAGTTAGGATGCTGTACCAGATTTGTGGCATTTTTAGTGTAAAAGATACATTTTCATAAAAAGGTACACTGTGGATGAACAGGTAAACTAATTAATAAAACAAGACTTTGAGATGTTTCATCTTAAAAAAAAAGTTTAATTTGCATTTATAGAAAAATAACAGCAAATGATAGGTAGAGCTTGTTATGTGGTATGCACAATTTTAAGTATTTTGTGTAAATTAGCTCATTTAAGATGCACAATAGCTACTATTACTACTCCTCAAGTTCACACAAGGAAAACAGCACGGTATCCAGAAGTAACCCCTCCAAAGGTAGAGCTCACTGTGGTGGATTCAGGATTTGAGACCAGCTAGTCTGGTACCCCAGATCCAAACTCCTGTAATTCCTCTCAACAAATTAAATTAAAAGGACATTTTAAAATGGTTAAATAATATAAGAGATGACATTCTGGTCAAATGGTGATCCTCCCCTTGGTTTTATATATTTTTAACTAACAATTTAAAACATGTTTTCATTCTATTTGGCACCTAATTGGTACCAAACACATATTTCTAAAATGAATTCACTCCTATAAAAGCTTTTGAATTAGCACACACTGTGTTTTAAGGGAAGAAAACTAATGGGAAGTCTCGAGACAGAGGAAGAGATCCTGGCTGGAAATGTGGAATTTAAATTTAAAAATCATGTGTGTTTATGTGAGAGGGAGAGAATGAAAGAGACATTGAGAGAATGAATTGCATCCACAAGATTGGATAAAGTCACATAGGGAAAGAATATGCATAGAAAGAGAGGGGACTTCCTTGGTGGCTCAGTGAGTGGTAAAGTATCTTCCTGCCAATGCAGGGCACACGGGTTTGACCTCTGGTCTAGGAAGAATCCCACATGCCTTGGAGTGACTAAGCTGTGCACCACAACTTTTGAGCCATGCTCTAGAGCCCGGGAGCTGCAAGCGTAGAGCTCACGCACCTAGATCCAATGTTCTGCAACAAGAGAAGAAACTGCATTGAGAAGCCTGTACACTAGATGGTAGCTCCCACTCTCTGAGTCTAGGGAAAGCCCACGCAGCAAGGAAGACCCAGGACAGCCAAAGATAAATAAATAAATTATTTAAAGAGGCAGAGAGGGCCAAGGAGAGCTCTTGGGTCCTCCAGCCTATTCCTGGGTCTGGTTGAGGAGGAGTAGGAGCTGCTAGCAAGTGTCAGGTGGAAAGACACCAGTGAAAGGAGGGAAGTATTTCAAGGAGAGCTTAATTCACTGTGTTGGTTGCTGCTGAGCAAAGTGTCCAGCAAGATGAAGGCTTAGCCTTAGCAGACATAGGTCACTGGCAACCTCCACAAGATCTGTTTGACTGGACTGGTCAGAATAAAGCCTGATTAGGGTGAGCTGTGGAGCTAAGCAGAGGTAGCTGGAGAAAGAGGTGAAACCAAGAGGGCTACTATTTTTATTTATTTTTTTAAGTTTGATTTTTTATTGTTGTTCATCATGGATTTTTTGGCACCAGTTTTTTATTTTTATTTACTTTTGGGTGACAGCTACAATTTTTAGATGAGAGATTTTGAGACTTGTTAATATCTCAAAGAAAAGTGATTCTCTTTTGATTCTGCACTTGATAAAAGTAACCAATGTAGGCTTCTTAAAATATTTCCATCTTTAATTTCTATGACATGATGCTTAACTTGTTTTCTTCCTCCCTCCACTGGTTCATCCTCCCTACCACAGAGGGCTTCCATGTATGGTTGCACAGGTTATAAACTGCAGGAACTCTGTGGGGCACAATTTCTACAAACTATCATGTGAGTGGTGATTCCAGAGTCATACTGGACACACCCTGAACAATTCTCTGTGCTGACCCTTATTTCTAGCCTCAGAACAGATTTTTATCTGAAGCATGTGGAAACCATATATGAGTATATGTTAGTACTGTGAGTGTAAGGTCAGCAACAGAGTATGGCTAACCAACACTGAAGTTGACTGCAACAGAAATAATGTTTATACTTGGATCGTGAGATCCAAGAGAAAATGTTGGATTTCTGAAACATTTCAACCTCAGTTAAAGTCATTGTCAAAAAAACAAAAACACTTTTCTCTCTCCCTTTAGCCTTCCTTCCCAAAGCAGCAAACTTAGGGAGAAAGAGCAAATGTCTACATTGAAAGTCAGTTGGCAAGCTGAGAAAAAAATCCTATAGGATCTTTAGCTGTTCCAAGTGTAAGAAGCAATAGTTAAAATCTGCATGTAGTGGGGAGATTAAGAAAAACTATTTAACTAAATTAACTACAACTTGCCTAAATAAAATAATTGAAAAGTAGAATTTTCTTTCTTTTATCATCCTCCAAACTGAATATATGCAATTGATAGGTATATCCTTACAGTGTAATACTATTCAGAAAAACAAAGAGAAATGAGCTATTGATAGACATTACAACATGGGATGAATCCCATAAGAATTATCCTGAAAGAATCCAGATAGAAAAGTTTATGTTGTATGCTTATATTTATATAAACTTCTAAAAGAGGCAAACTAATCTATAGTGACACAGAACAGATCAGTGGTTGCTTAGAGGGGAGGGAAAGGCAGAAGGAAGGGATGACAGAGTACGCACAAGGAAACTTTTGGGGGATGTTTGTGTTCGTATCTTGATTGCGGTCGTGGTTTCGTGAGTGTCGATGTATGTCAAAACTTATCAAACCACACACTTTGAATATGTGCCAGTTTATTTTATGCCAGTTATACCACCAAGCTGTAAAAATATCTTAAAAGGATGTTTGGTTTTTGAATGTCTGAAAAGGATTTACACAGCCTTTGATCTAATACCAGAAAGTGAAAGCAGAACAAGAGGAAGCATTTTGCAGGATCGCAGTGAAAATATCACTGGAATGCTAGGAGAGTTACAAGACCAAGCGCCACTTTAAGGATGCAGACGAATTCTGATTGCGTCTCCAGTATACCTTTAAAGGAAAGTGCGTTTTGCAGCTTGCTTCTTAGAAACAACACAACAATGTTAGATCTCCTGCACTGCTGTGACACTTTGAACTAGTGTGGGTTCAGAAGTTCATTGCTCCCACATATGTAACAGATATTCATTCCACCTTCATCTTTGACAACATCTGTGAACAGTGTCCTTCTGGTTTTGTGCTGTCAACTAGCTCATCTCTGATTCAGGTTCGCTCTGCATTTCCTGCTGTCTGTGAACACCACCTTCTACCATTGCCTTGGCCTCATAAACATTGAAGGAGACAATAGAATAGTAACTAACTTATAAGAACAAGAAGCAGCAGTGTCTGACCGTACCTGTTTATTTGCTTTATCTTGATCTCTTAATATGCCTGTATATCTAATACATCTGTGAAAGAATCATTAGTTCTTTCTTGTTGACTGACACCGAAGACCTTAATTAACTTGCACATGTTACTGAGCAAAAACAAAACGAAAAGGAGAACCACATGTTCCATGCTTTGAGATCACTGGGTGGATGCACTCTGTGTGATTTACCATCCCAGGGATTTAAACTGCTCTTGAGCAAACATACTTCATAAATTGAGACCTGGCAGGCACCCAGGAAGTGGTTAAGGTTCACTGAACTTTGGCATAACCGGCTCATGATCCATCCGTAGTGTTCTGGGACTAGGTAGCTGGGTGGAGGTGAGCACATCTCAGCAGAATCATTTAGTAGTATTAGCATGATATTTGATAGTAATAACATTATAGTAATCAGGGATTGCTGCTTCCTGATTTGGAGAAGGCACAAATTTTAAAAATGATAGAGCACGTTAACTCAGGAAGTTAAAAGCCAAGATGGAAAAACGGCCGTAATTAAAAGTTTCACTGTTGATTGAGATAGAGAATTGACAATTAGGAGAAATAAAAGTGAACTTACTTACAAAACAGAAACAGACTCACAGGGGGGAAGGATGGGAGAAGGGATAGTTAGGGAATTTGTATGGACATGTACATACTGCTATATTTGAAGTGGATAACCAACAAGGACCTACTGTCTCCCCGCCCCAACCCCTCCCATCCAGGGGAGTTTGGGGAAGAATGAATACATGTATATGTATGGCTGAGACCCTTCACTGTTCTCCTGAAACTATCACAACATTGTTAATTGGCTATACTCCCATTAAACAGAAAAAAAATATTTCAAAAAAAAAAAGCTTGATAGTACAGATATCTACAGTAAAGTTTGTTTTTCTTGATTCATTTCTTTGGGTGGGAGGTGCTGTTGGGCTGGGAAGTAGGTGAGAAAAGATACTACATATGCTACAATACTACCTTTTCCTGGACTGTGAATGTAATCATATATTTGAACAGTTACTATTGCATGTCTATGGAAAATTAAGCCAATTGTAAAATTACTTGAATTCTGTTGTTGAGTATGTAATTATGAAAGGAAATAAAATAGGATCAAACATTTTTGTTTCTGGTTTTCTTTTCCTAAGTTATGGAATAAGAAGATATAGGCATCTGCTACCTCAGAATCAAGAGAAATTAATTTTTAATTTTCTTCAACACTTAGAGGCATCTTTCAGGGCAGGGCAGAGAAATGCTGACCAACTTAAAATGAAGACAAATAAAACCCTCCAAATCCTGCTTAAGCTATCTAAATTCCTTCAGCCTTAAAAAATGTAGAATATACACTTTTTAAAATCCAGGCTTAAAAACTGAAAATTAGATGATAACTTACTGGATTTCAAGAAGATTCTTTTGGTGTTTTAGATGCCTGTATCCCTAGGCTATAACTTTCCAACTGTAAATTCAGAACAATAGAGCGGAGGTCATGCTAGAAGTATATGATGCTAGGACTAGTGAGTTTTACAAAGTTGTCCAGTGATGACCTTAGAGTATTTTCTAAGGTTAATCTTAAAATGGAACATGCACAGATTATTTATTTTCATAGCAATTGTTGGGGTTTGTCTGCTTTTTTTTAATAAAATTGTTTTTTGGTTTTTATTTGTGTTTCAGGGCTCATGCCTGTTGCACAGCAGCCTGTTTATTGTGCTTCAAAACATGGCATAGTTGGATTCACACGCTCGGCGGCGGTGAGAACACAGCCACAATATCTCTCTTTCTGTTTCTGGGCNTAACTTTCCAACTGTAAATTCAGAACAATAGAGCAGAGGTCATGCTAGAAGTATATGATGCTAGGACTAGTGAGTTTTACAAAGTTGTCCAGTGATGACCTTAGAGTATTTTCTAAGGTTAATCTTAAAATGGAACATGCACAGATTATTTATTTTCATAGCAATTGTTGGGGTTTGTCTGCTTTTTTTTAATAAAATTGTTTTTTGGTTTTTATTTGTGTTTCAGGGCTCATGCCTGTTGCACAGCAGCCTGTTTATTGTGCTTCAAAACATGGCATAGTTGGATTCACACGCTCGGCGGCGGTGAGAACACAGCCACAATATCTCTCTTTCTGTTTCTGGGCAAATGTGTCAGATGAGCTCTATAAAGTAGAGGGGAACAGAGTTAAAATTCAGTATATTTAGGGACTTTCCTGGTGGTCCAGTTGTTGAGATTCCTCGCTTCCAATGCAGGGAGCATGGGTTCAATCTTTGGTCAAGGAACTGAGATCCCACATGCTGCATGGTGAGATCAAAAAAAAAAAAAAGAAAAGTAAACAATGCAGGTAGAGTGCATTGTATGTTTACATTTTTATGGGAAAAAAAGCCAAAATTTGCTTTAAATTTTTTTGATACTTTTAAAGATATAAAAATACATTATACTTCAGAGCTGTTGTTCAGTCACTAAGTGTCTGACTCTCTGTGAGCCCATGGACTGCAGCATGTTAGACTTCCTTGGCCTTTCACTATTTCCCAGAGTTTGCTGAAATTAATGTCTTTTGAGTTGGTGATATAGCTAACCATCTCATCCTTATTTATTATTAAAAATAGTTTCCAGGTAACATAAAGGACCAACTATAGAAGGCAATGGCACCCCACTCCAGGAGTCTTGCCTGGAAAATCTCATGGACGGAGGAGCCTGGTAGGCTTCAGTCCATGGGGTCGCAAAGAGTCAGACATGACTGAGTGACTTCACTCTTAGTTTTCACTTTCATGCATTGGAGAAGGAAATGGCAACCCACTCTAGTGTTCTTGCCTGGAGAATCCCAGGGACGGCAGAGCTGGGGTCGCACAGAGTTGAACACAACTGACGTGACTTAGCAGCAGCAGCAGCATAGAGTAGATTGTTTTAACATGAAGTAGATTCTAAACACAGGTTACTGAAAAAATCTTTAAGGATTAAAAAAACAAATAGATAGCCTTTATTTTTGAAATTGACTCCAAATTAAAAAATCATTAACTATAAACTTCCTTAAATGCTCAAGGCATTACTTATCCTGACTATCTGGTAAAAGTGAATCAGAGCCTGGAGGATGGAGGAAGGGGTGAGGCTAGCTTTTACCTGGTAGCATTGTCAAGGATTCTGTCTCCATAGAGATCTAGGGTAAATGTGTGCGGAGCTTAGAAAAATATTTTAGCTGTAACTGACCACATGCATTGATAGTATGATGCACCTTAATATAATAACTGGGAAAAAGTACAGCTTAAGTGGAGCCTGATGAACAAGGGTAAAGTAGAAGGATGATTGATTGGAGGTGTAAGCAAGAACCAGACCAAAGGCGACTTATGAGTCAAGGTCATGAACTTGGACTTTATTCTAAAAGCCATCTGTTCTATAGCCATCATTGGGTCTTTTCTGCACAGGAGTGACAAGATTATATTTCCATGTGAAGAGGACCATTCTTGCTACTATTTAGAGAACGTATGGGAATTCCCTGGTGATCCAGTGGTTATGATTCTGCACTCTCACTGCCAGGGGTGAGGGTTCAATCCCTGGTCAGGGAACTAAGATCCCTCAGGCCGTGTGGTGCTGCCAAAGACAAAACAAAGAAAATGTATGAGAGAGGACAAAAGTCGAAGACAAAAGAGCAGCTGAGAGACCTCTGCAGTGCTTAGTCTAGTTGAGACAGAGAGAGGGGCCTGATGACGAGGAAATTGTGAATAGCAAGAAATGATAGGCATAGAGAAAGCAGATGGTGAATGGTAAATGTTCAGTCAAAAAGGAAGATGAGCAGCTGCCACACTTATAACTGAAACTGATTGAAAATTTTAACTTGCAAAGTCTTAATCTTTAAATCAACTCTTAATGAACACATAACACTATTACAAAGCAAAGTGCAGTCATGCGCGCATGCTAAGTTGCTTCACTGGTGTCTGACTTGGCGACCCCATGGACTGTAGCCTGCCAGGCTCCTCTGTCCATGGGATTCTCCAGACAAGAATACTGGAGTGGGTTGCCATGCCCTCCTACAGGGGATCTTCCTGACACAGGGATCAAACCCATGTCTCCTACAGCTCCTGCATTGCAGGTGGATCCTTTACTGCTGAGCCACCAGGGAAGCAAAGTAAATCAAAGCAAAGACCAGAAATGTTGCATTTACAGTTACAAGACTAGAACTTGTACAGTTGATGCTCATTATTCATTAGTTATGTTCTGTAAAATCACTTGCAAACGCTGAATTAGAGGATATTGAACTATTGCTTTTAAGGGAAATTTGGAGTTAAGTTCCTGCAAGGAACTTCTCACAATGTCTTGTTCAACCATTCCACACATAGCATAGTTTTAAGTATATTTCTTTTTAAAGACACCTTATTTAATATGTATTGTGTGTAATATGTATTGTATTATTAATAGCGTGGCCAATAGCATTTATACCTCACACCTGAAGGAAGCTCCTCTAATGTATGTATTTTCTCCCATAAGGCACATTGCAGCTTTCTTGCACTTAGAAATACTAGACAGCACTTCAGCACTATGCCTTGAGGGCATTTCAAATAGTAAAATCACCAACAAAAAGCACAAAGATGAGAAAAACCTAGGCAAGTACCCTGAAAAGGATGCATGTTTATGGTAGACGATCTGAAATAAGAAAGCGGAGCATCATTTTGTTTGACCTTAGTCCACATCAGGCAACTCAAATTTCTTATTACTCTGTGTTTGTCCACAGATAAACTTGAAAGCACTATGAGTATTGATTTGAGGTCTTATGGGTAAATTTTAGCAAGGAGGAAAAATGAATCTACAAACAAATGACTTACATTTTGTTTTACAAATGGTTCAGATAAAATCTGTAGGTTGAAAATTAAGCCAAAAGATGTTAGTCTGAAAATACTTAAAATTGTCTTCCAGATAGTGCCAATTACTAAATGTCCTTAGAATAATCAAAGTCCTAAAATTTTCCACTAAAAGTATTTTTTAAGCAAGTAAGAATAGTTTGATACAACCCATTGCAAAGAAAACTTGGGATATCAATTCTAAAGCCTTGCTGCTGCTGCTGCTGCTGCTAAGTCACTTCAGTTGTGTGTCTGACTCTGTGTGACCCCATAGACGGCAGCCCTCGAGGCTCCCCCGTCCCTGGGATTCTCCAGGCAAGAACACTGGAGTGGGTTGCCATTTCCTTCCCCAATGCATGAAAGTGAAAAGAGAAAGTGACGTCGCCCAGTCATGTCTGACTCTTAGCGACCCCATGGACTGCAGCCTACCAGGCTCCTCCGTCCATGGGATTTTCCAGGTAAGAGTACTGGAGTGGGGTGCCATTGCCTTCTCCGTCTAAAGCCTTAGCTTCTTTTTTTAATTTTATTTTAAACTGTTTATATGTGTGCTGGGGTATAGCTAATTAGCAACGTTGTGGTAGTTTCAGGTGGACAGTGAAGGGGCTCAGTCATACATATACATCTTTCCACCTAAGCCTTAGCTTCTTACCTTCAGCTTCCTGCAATGTTCAGTAGGTAAGAGTACTTCAGATAATCAAGTATTTTCAGAAGTGTCCAATATAGAATTTTTTAGAAAGTAATCAAGTGAGGCTTTTGGGAATTAGTTTACCACTTTAGTTTTGTATTCCTTTACTTTCTGCCATCAGTCAGCCTTACCATAGCCATCTTTATAGAGCTAGAAGGATAGCTGTTTAGTGATTTTCACATCAGAGTCTTTTAACTAGCTTTAATTATCAGTTTACCCTACATGATACATTTACGAAACTCCTGAAACCTGCAACCTTCTGCTTCCAATTGACAGATGGCTGCTAATCTCATGAACAGTGGTGTGAGACTGAACGCAATTTGCCCAGGTTTTGTTGATACACCCATCCTCAAATCCATTGAAAATGAAGAAAACATGGGGAAATATATAGAATACATGGGTCCTATCAAGGATATGATGAAATACTATGGAATTTTGGAGTAAGTAAAACTATACCTATCTTTCTTTAATATGACAAAGCAAAGGGCTATCTAGACATAAGCAATCAAAAGGGAAAAAATTAGCTTTTACATCTGAGAAACTCATGCAAGCATCAAAGTTTTAGTTCAGCAAAATCTCTGCAAAAAACTTTTTTCTGGGTTTCTGAATAGACTCTATTTATATGTCATGAATTTTTTTTTAGATGTAGAGAATGCATTATTAATACCTTCAGCCATCAGGAAGTATTTTTTTAAAAGGTGATGTTTAATTGTCTTTCGAAGAAGTGATACCTTATCTGCCTAAATTCCAAGCAATGTTTAAATACACCCTTCGTGACATTTCATGTGGCCCCTACCTTCATCCACTTTCCTAACCATTTCTGAGTTAGAGCAGTTGACATTTCACAGGATGGAGTCATTGGTATCAAATCCTGATTCCACCACCGACCACAAACTTATCCGTCATCCTCTGGGTACCTCAATTTTCTCACATGTAGAATGGGAGTGATAGTAAAACAAACTTACAGGACTTGGAAAAGTCTACAAACAAGTTGATAAATGGAAGGTACTTAAAACAGCAGCGGATAAATAATAGAGATTCAATAAATGCTGGCTACAATTCTTTCTCCTTCTAAAATTCTTTCTCCTTCTACAATTCTGCCTCTTGAGAAATCAGTACGCAGGTCAAGAAGCAGCAGTTAGAGCTGGACATGGAACAACAGACTGGTTCCAAATCAGGAAAGGAGTATGTTAAGGCTGTATATTGTCACCCTGCTTATTTAACTTATATGCAGAGTACATCATGAGAAACGCTGGGCTGGATGAAGCACAAACTGAAATGAAGATTGCTGGTAGAAACATCAATAACCTCAGATATGCGATGACACTAACCTTATGGCAGACAGTGAAGAAGAACTAAAAAGCCTCTTGATGAAAGTGAGAGAGGAGAGTGAAAAAGTTGGCTTAAAACTCAACATTCAGAAAACTAACATGGTGGCATCCAGTCTCATCACTTCATGGCAAATAGATGGAGAAACAATGGAAACAGTGAGAGACTTTATTTTCTTGGGCTCCAAAATCACTGCAATTGGTAACTTCAGCCATGAAATTAAAAGACACTTGCTCCTTGGAAGAAGAACTCTGATCAACTTGCTGCTGCTGCTGCTGCTGCTGCTAAGTCGCTTCAGTCGTGTCCGACTCTGTGCGACCCCATAGACGGCAGCCCACCAGGCTCCCCCGTCCCTGGGATTCTCCAAGAAAGAACACTGGAGTGGGTCGCCATTTCCTTCTCCAATGCATGAAAGTGAAAAGTGGAAGTGAAGTCGCTCAGTTGTGTCCAACTCTTCGCGACCCCATGGACTGCAGCTGATCAACTTAGACAGCATATTAAAAAGCAGAGACATTACTTTGCCAACAAAGGTCCATCTAGTCAAGGCTATGGTTTTGCCAGTAGTCATGTATGGATGTGAGACTTGGACTATAAAGAAAGCTGAGCACTGAAGAATTGATGCTTTTGAAATGTGGTGTTGGAGAAGACTCTTGAGAGTCCCTTGGACTGCAAGGAGATCCAACCAGTCCATTCTGAAGGAGATCAGCCCTGGGA
>SJYW01046952.1:869433-887471 GCA_006410735.1 Raphicerus campestris | reverse complement strand
AAAAAAAAAAAAAGAAAAGTAAACAATGCAGGTAGAGTGCATTGTATGTTTACATTTTTATGGGAAAAAAAGCCAAAATTTGCTTTAAATTTTTTTGATACGTTTAAAGATATAAAAATACATTATACTTCAGAGCTGTTGTTCAGTCACTAAGTGTCTGACTCTCTGTGAGCCCATGGACTGCAGCATGTTAGACTTCCTTGGCCTTTCACTATTTCCCAGAGTTTGCTGAAATTAATGTCTTTTGAGTTGGTGATATAGCTAACCATCTCATCCTTATTTATTATTAAAAATAGTTTCCAGGTAACATAAAGGACCAACTATAGAAGGCAATGGCACCCCACTCCAGGAGTCTTGCCTGGAAAATCTCATGGACGGAGGAGCCTGGTAGGCTTCAGTCCATGGGGTCGCAAAGAGTCAGACATGACTGAGTGACTTCACTCTTAGTTTTCACTTTCATGCATTGGAGAAGGAAATGGCAACCCACTCTAGTGTTCTTGCCTGGAGAATCCCAGGGACGGCAGAGCTGGGGTCGCACAGAGTTGAACACAACTGACGTGACTTAGCAGCAGCAGCAGCATAGAGTAGATTGTTTTAACATGAAGTAGATTCTAAACACAGGTTACTGAAAAAATCTTTAAGGATTAAAAAAACAAATAGATAGCCTTTATTTTTGAAATTGACTCCAAATTAAAAAATCATTAACTATAAACTTCCTTAAATGCTCAAGGCATTACTTATCCTGACTATCTGGTAAAAGTGAATCAGAGCCTGGAGGATGGAGGAAGGGGTGAGGCTAGCTTTTACCTGGTAGCATTGTCAAGGATTCTGTCTCCATAGAGATCTAGGGTAAATGTGTGCGGAGCTTAGAAAAATATTTTAGCTGTAACTGACCACATGCATTGATAGTATGATGCACCTTAATATAATAACTGGGAAAAAGTACAGCTTAAGTGGAGCCTGATGAACAAGGGTAAAGTAGAAGGATGATTGATTGGAGGTGTGAGCAAGAACCAGACCAAAGGCGACTTATGAGTCAAGGTCATGAACTTGGACTTTATTCTAAAAGCCATCTGTTCTATAGCCATCATTGGGTCTTTTCTGCACAGGAGTGACAAGATTATATTTCCATGTGAAGAGGACCATTCTTGCTACTATTTAGAGAACGTATGGGAATTCCCTGGTGATCCAGTGGTTATGATTCTGCACTCTCACTGCCAGGGGTGAGGGTTCAATCCCTGGTCAGGGAACTAAGATCCCTCAGGCCGTGTGGTGCTGCCAAAGACAAAACAAAGAAAATGTATGAGAGAGGACAAAAGTCGAAGACAAAAGAGCAGCTGAGAGACCTCTGCAGTGCTTAGTCTAGTTGAGACAGAGAGAGGGGCCTGATGACGAGGAAATTGTGAATAGCAAGAAATGATAGGCATAGAGAAAGCAGATGGTGAATGGTAAATGTTCAGTCAAAAAGGAAGATGAGCAGCTGCCACACTTATAACTGAAACTGATTGAAAATTTTAACTTGCAAAGTCTTAATCTTTAAATCAACTCTTAATGAACACATAACACTATTACAAAGCAAAGTGCAGTCATGCGCGCATGCTAAGTTGCTTCACTGGTGTCTGACTTGGCGACCCCATGGACTGTAGCCTGCCAGGCTCCTCTGTCCATGGGATTCTCCAGACAAGAATACTGGAGTGGGTTGCCATGCCCTCCTACAGGGGATCTTCCTGACACAGGGATCAAACCCATGTCTCCTACAGCTCCTGCATTGCAGGTGGATCCTTTACTGCTGAGCCACCAGGGAAGCAAAGTAAATCAAAGCAAAGACCAGAAATGTTGCATTTACAGTTACAAGACTAGAACTTGTACAGTTGATGCTCATTATTCATTAGTTATGTTCTGTAAAATCACTTGCAAACGCTGAATTAGAGGATATTGAACTATTGCTTTTAAGGGAAATTTGGAGTTAAGTTCCTGCAAGGAACTTCTCACAATGTCTTGTTCAACCATTCCACACATAGCATAGTTTTAAGTATATTTCTTTTTAAAGACACCTTATTTAATATGTATTGTGTGTAATATGTATTGTATTATTAATAGCGTGGCCAATAGCATTTATACCTCACACCTGAAGGAAGCTCCTCTAATGTATGTATTTTCTCCCATAAGGCACATTGCAGCTTTCTTGCACTTAGAAATACTAGACAGCACTTCAGCACTATGCCTTGAGGGCATTTCAAATAGTAAAATCACCAACAAAAAGCACAAAGATGAGAAAAACCTAGGCAAGTACCCTGAAAAGGATGCATGTTTATGGTAGACGATCTGAAATAAGAAAGCGGAGCATCATTTTGTTTGACCTTAGTCCACATCAGGCAACTCAAATTTCTTATTACTCTGTGTTTGTCCACAGATAAACTTGAGAGCACTATGAGTATTGATTTGAGGTCTTATGAGTAAATTTTAGCAAGGAGGAAAAATGAATCTACAAACAATTGACTTACATTTTGTTTTACAAATGGTTCAGATAAAATCTATAGGTTGAAAATTAAGCCAAAAGATGTTAGTCTGAAAATACTTAAAATTGTCTTCCAGATAGTGCCAATTACTAAATGTCCTTAGAATAATCAAAGTCCTAAAATTTCCCACTAAAAGTATTTTTTAAGCAAGTAAGAATAGTTTGATACAACCCATTGCAAAGAAAACTTGGGATATCAATTCTAAAGCCTTGCTGCTGCTGCTGCTGCTGCTAAGTCACTTCAGTTGTGTGTCTGACTCTGTGTGACCCCATAGACGGCAGCCCTCGAGGCTCCCCCGTCCCTGGGATTCTCCAGGCAAGAACACTGGAGTGGGTTGCCATTTCCTTCCCCAATGCATGAAAGTGAAAAGAGAAAGTGAAGTCGCCCAGTCATGTCTGACTCTTAGCGACCCCATGGACTGCAGCCTACCAGGCTCCTCCGTCCATGGGATTTTCCAGGCAAGAGTACTGGAGTGGGGTGCCATTGCCTTCTCCGTCTAAAGCCTTAGCTTCTTTTTTTAATTTTATTTTAAACCTTTTATATGTGTGCTGGGGTATAGCTAATTAGCAACATTGTGGTAGTTTCAGGTGGACAGTGAAGGGGCTCAGTCATACATATACATCTTTCCACCTAAGCCTTAGCTTCTTACCTTCAGCTTCCTGCAATGTTCAGTAGGTAAGAGTACTTCAGATAATCAAGTATTTTCAGAAGTGTCCAATATAGAATTTTTTAGAAAGTAATCAAGTGAGGCTTTTGGGAATTAGTTTACCACTTTAGTTTTGTATTCCTTTACTTTCTGCCATCAGTCAGCCTTACCATAGCCATCTTTATAGAGCTAGAAGGATAGCTGTTTAGTGATTTTCACATCAGAGTCTTTTAACTAGCTTTAATTATCAGTTTACCCTACATGATACATTTACGAAACTCCTGAAACCTGCAACCTTCTGCTTCCAATTGACAGATGGCTGCTAATCTCATGAACAGTGGTGTGAGACTGAACGCAATTTGCCCAGGTTTTGTTGATACACCCATCCTCAAATCCATTGAAAATGAAGAAAACATGGGGAAATATATAGAATACATGGGTCCTATCAAGGATATGATGAAATACTATGGAATTTTGGAGTAAGTAAAACTATACCTATCTTTCTTTAATATGACAAAGCAAAGGGCTATCTAGACATAAGCAATCAGAAGGGAAAAAATTAGCTTTTACATCTGAGAAACTCATGCAAGCGTCAAAGTTTTAGTTCAGCAAAATCTCTGCAAAAAACTTTTTTCTGGGTTTCTGAATAGACTCTATTTATATGTCATGAATTTTTTTTTAGATGTAGAGAATGCATTATTAATACCTTCAGCCATCAGGAAGTATTTTTTTAAAAGGTGATGTTTAATTGTCTTTCGAAGAAGTGATACCTTATCTGCCTAAATTCCAAGCAATGTTTAAATACACCCTTCGTGACATTTCATGTGGCCCCTACCTTCATCCACTTTCCTAACCATTTCTGAGTTAGAGCAGTTGACATTTCACAGGATGGAGTCATTGGTATCAAATCCTGATTCCACCACCGACCACAAACTTATCCGTCATCCTCTGGGTACCTCAATTTTCTCACATGTAGAATGGGAGTGATAGTAAAACAAACTTACAGGACTTGGAAAAGTCTACAAACAAGTTGATAAATGGAAGGTACTTAAAACAGCAGCGGATAAATAATAGAGATTCAATAAATGCTGGCTACAATTCTTTCTCCTTCTAAAATTCTTTCTCCTTCTACAATTCTGCCTCTTGAGAAATCAGTACGCAGGTCAAGAAGCAGCAGTTAGAGCTGGACATGGAACAACAGACTGGTTCCAAATCAGGAAAGGAGTATGTTAAGGCTGTATATTGTCACCCTGCTTATTTAACTTATATGCAGAGTACATCATGAGAAACGCTGGGCTGGATGAAGCACAAACTGAAATGAAGATTGCTGGTAGAAACATCAATAACCTCAGATATGCGATGACACTAACCTTATGGCAGACAGTGAAGAAGAACTAAAAAGCCTCTTGATGAAAGTGAGAGAGGAGAGTGAAAAAGTTGGCTTAAAACTCAACATTCAGAAAACTAACATGGTGGCATCCAGTCTCATCACTTCATGGCAAATAGATGGAGAAACAATGGAAACAGTGAGAGACTTTATTTTCTTGGGCTCCAAAATCACTGCAATTGGTAACTTCAGCCATGAAATTAAAAGACACTTGCTCCTTGGAAGAAGAACTCTGATCAACTTGCTGCTGCTGCTGCTGCTGCTGCTAAGTCGCTTCAGTCGTGTCCGACTCTGTGCGACCCCATAGACGGCAGCCCACCAGGCTCCCCCGTCCCTGGGATTCTCCAAGAAAGAACACTGGAGTGGGTCGCCATTTCCTTCTCCAATGCATGAAAGTGAAAAGTGGAAGTGAAGTCGCTCAGTTGTGTCCAACTCTTCGCGACCCCATGGACTGCAGCTGATCAACTTAGACAGCATATTAAAAAGCAGAGACATTACTTTGCCAACAAAGGTCCATCTAGTCAAGGCTATGGTTTTGCCAGTAGTCATGTAT
Organism: Raphicerus campestris; assembly: GCA_006410735.1. Classification (NCBI taxonomy): domain Eukaryota; kingdom Metazoa; phylum Chordata; class Mammalia; order Artiodactyla; family Bovidae; genus Raphicerus; species Raphicerus campestris. Next base: position 882,366 of record SJYW01046952.1, on the reverse strand, counting down.
GGATGTGAGACTTGGACTATAAAGAAAGCTGAGCACTGAAGAATTGATGCTTTTGAACTGTGGTGTTGGAGAAGACTCTTGATCCCTGGGACTGCAAAGAGATCTAACCAGTCCATCCTAAAGGAGATCAGTCCTGGGTGTTCATTGGAAGGACTGATGTTGAAGCTGAAACTCCAATACTTTGGCCACCTGATGCGAAGANTCCTTCCCCAATGCATGAAAGTGAAAAGAGAAAGTGACGTCGCCCAGTCATGTCTGACTCTTAGCGACCCCATGGACTGCAGCCTACCAGGCTCCTCCGTCCATGGGATTTTCCAGGTAAGAGTACTGGAGTGGGGTGCCATTGCCTTCTCCGTCTAAAGCCTTAGCTTCTTTTTTTAATTTTATTTTAAACTGTTTATATGTGTGCTGGGGTATAGCTAATTAGCAACGTTGTGGTAGTTTCAGGTGGACAGTGAAGGGGCTCAGTCATACATATACATCTTTCCACCTAAGCCTTAGCTTCTTACCTTCAGCTTCCTGCAATGTTCAGTAGGTAAGAGTACTTCAGATAATCAAGTATTTTCAGAAGTGTCCAATATAGAATTTTTTAGAAAGTAATCAAGTGAGGCTTTTGGGAATTAGTTTACCACTTTAGTTTTGTATTCCTTTACTTTCTGCCATCAGTCAGCCTTACCATAGCCATCTTTATAGAGCTAGAAGGATAGCTGTTTAGTGATTTTCACATCAGAGTCTTTTAACTAGCTTTAATTATCAGTTTACCCTACATGATACATTTACGAAACTCCTGAAACCTGCAACCTTCTGCTTCCAATTGACAGATGGCTGCTAATCTCATGAACAGTGGTGTGAGACTGAACGCAATTTGCCCAGGTTTTGTTGATACACCCATCCTCAAATCCATTGAAAATGAAGAAAACATGGGGAAATATATAGAATACATGGGTCCTATCAAGGATATGATGAAATACTATGGAATTTTGGAGTAAGTAAAACTATACCTATCTTTCTTTAATATGACAAAGCAAAGGGCTATCTAGACATAAGCAATCAGAAGGGAAAAAATTAGCTTTTACATCTGAGAAACTCATGCAAGCGTCAAAGTTTTAGTTCAGCAAAATCTCTGCAAAAAACTTTTTTCTGGGTTTCTGAATAGACTCTATTTATATGTCATGAATTTTTTTTTAGATGTAGAGAATGCATTATTAATACCTTCAGCCATCAGGAAGTATTTTTTTAAAAGGTGATGTTTAATTGTCTTTCGAAGAAGTGATACCTTATCTGCCTAAATTCCAAGCAATGTTTAAATACACCCTTCGTGACATTTCATGTGGCCCCTACCTTCATCCACTTTCCTAACCATTTCTGAGTTAGAGCAGTTGACATTTCACAGGATGGAGTCATTGGTATCAAATCCTGATTCCACCACCGACCACAAACTTATCCGTCATCCTCTGGGTACCTCAATTTTCTCACATGTAGAATGGGAGTGATAGTAAAACAAACTTACAGGACTTGGAAAAGTCTACAAACAAGTTGATAAATGGAAGGTACTTAAAACAGCAGCGGATAAATAATAGAGATTCAATAAATGCTGGCTACAATTCTTTCTCCTTCTAAAATTCTTTCTCCTTCTACAATTCTGCCTCTTGAGAAATCAGTACGCAGGTCAAGAAGCAGCAGTTAGAGCTGGACATGGAACAACAGACTGGTTCCAAATCAGGAAAGGAGTATGTTAAGGCTGTATATTGTCACCCTGCTTATTTAACTTATATGCAGAGTACATCATGAGAAACGCTGGGCTGGATGAAGCACAAACTGAAATGAAGATTGCTGGTAGAAACATCAATAACCTCAGATATGCGATGACACTAACCTTATGGCAGACAGTGAAGAAGAACTAAAAAGCCTCTTGATGAAAGTGAGAGAGGAGAGTGAAAAAGTTGGCTTAAAACTCAACATTCAGAAAACTAACATGGTGGCATCCAGTCTCATCACTTCATGGCAAATAGATGGAGAAACAATGGAAACAGTGAGAGACTTTATTTTCTTGGGCTCCAAAATCACTGCAATTGGTAACTTCAGCCATGAAATTAAAAGACACTTGCTCCTTGGAAGAAGAACTCTGATCAAATTGCTGCTGCTGCTGCTGCTGCTGCTAAGTCGCTTCAGTCGTGTACGACTCTGTGCGACCCCATAGACGGCAGCCCACCAGGCTCCCCCGTCCCTGGGATTCTCCAAGAAAGAACACTGGAGTGGGTCGCCATTTCCTTCTCCAATGCATGAAAGTGAAAAGTGGAAGTGAAGTCGCTCAGTTGTGTCCAACTCTTCGCGACCCCATGGACTGCAGCTGATCAACTTAGACAGCATATTAAAAAGCAGAGACATTACTTTGCCAACAAAGGTCCATCTAGTCAAGGCTATGGTTTTGCCAGTAGTCATGTATGGATGTGAGACTTGGACTATAAAGAAAGCTGAGCACTGAAGAATTGATGCTTTTGAACTGTGGTGTTGGAGAAGACTCTTGAGAGTCCCTTGGACTGCAAGGAGATCCAACCAGTCCATTCTGAAGGAGATCAGCCCTGGGATTTCTTTGGAAGGACTGATGCTGAAGCTGAAACTCCAGTACTTTGGCCACCTGATGCGAAGAACTGACTCATTGGCAAAGACCCTGATGCTGGGAAAGACTGAAGGCAGGAGGAGAAGAGGATGACAGAGGATGAGATGGTTGGATGGCATCACTGAATCGATGGACATGAGTTTGAGTAGGCTTTGGGAGTTGGTGATGGACAGGGAGGCCTGGCATTCTGCAGTCCATGGGACGGCAAAGAGTCAGACACGACTGAGTAACTAAACTGACAATTCTCTAAATTTCTACTCTAGGAATATTTCTGATAGGTCTAAATTCTGCTGATAGGCTAAAGGTGGGAAAATAATCATTTACTCAATGTAAATAATAAGGATAAATTTATGAATTCTTCCTATCAAAATAACAAGGTTAGGTGTGGACATCTACAGCAAATTTATAATTCAGTGAATATCTCATTGAATTAAAAACTCAGGTAGCAGTGCTGCATATCATACATTTCCCAATTATTTGTTAAAGGTAATAGATACTTCCAAAATAGCTCAAAGTGATGTGACAATTATGCCTTATTCTTTAATTTTAAAATATTGATTTTCCCTTTATATTTAGCCCTTCGATGATTGCCAATGGATTAATAACACTCATCGAGGATGATGCTTTGAATGGTGCTATTATGAAGATCACAACTTCTAAGGGAATTCATTTTCAAGATTATGACACAACCCCATTTCACACGAAAATGCAGTGAACATCTTATATGTCAGCTTTAACTGAAAATAAGCACAAATGACATACTCTATCTTCTATTGAATATAGCCTTTCAAGTGAAATGTTACTGTTTTAAGCCTTCCTTTCACGCATGTGATGTTCATTTTTCTCTAAATGATTAGTTAAGTATATAGACCTTAAAAAATGAGGAACTATCAAAAATATGAAATAGACCAAAGCTAGGTTTTGATCTATAGTCTAAACAAGGGATATTCCAGGAATATTCTGCCTTTCAGAAGATATATTTAAATTTGTGAGTCATAAATGTTAATTTCTTCAGAACTTCATTTTAAAAGAGATACTTGAATTGTTATTTAACTCAGAGCAGGTGTCAAAAGCTCATTTTGTCTCTGTGTTCACACTTTAAAAGAAGGAAGCTACCTACAATGGCAAATATTTAGTAACAATAACTTTTACTTATGTACCATCTTTCAGCTGACTATTTCAGCTCTTTGAGAACATGGCATATTTAGGGCCCAGTAGGTAAGGAGTAAATTATTGTATGAATATATCCCAAATGAAAAAGCTAATGCATGGAAAAATGACAAAAAATAACTGGCTGAAGTGTTGATCTACAGTTCACTCTTCCATCTGGTGAAAACATCTTTTCCTCTGTGCTTGCTTTAAAAATTTTGACTCCAAAAATCTCAGGAATGAAATTTTTAATAGCTACAGCAAAAAATCATAGTTAGTACTCCTAAAATGTTGTACTTAAGACACACTTGTTAAGAAAGAAATACAAATGTAATTTTTTTCAGATTCCTTCATTTGTGCCAATTTCAAAAATGCTGCTGATCTTCATTAATTACTCGGTGTTCTACGTGTAGATGTAGAGAAGAAACCAATTTTGTGACAGCCTCAACTGAAGATGTTTTTGTGTTTTCAAAGCCATAATAACAAGAAGTAAAAATAGCTGTAGTATTTTGCCATTTTCCCTGTCAGGTATTTTAAGACAGGATCATTAAATGCACCTGCTTCAGGTAATGCTATTTGCAAGCAATAATTAATACTAATAATAATGACATGCAAGATTTCCAAATCAATCATTTCCTTGTAGAAATATTAAAAAGTAACTCATTCTGCCTGTTAGCTCCTAAGCTCCCAGCTGGAGCAAAATCCATCCATGTGAGATTAGTATGGATTTCTTAGAGATATTGGTGAGTTGTCAGATTATGGCTGTTTTAATTCTGCCATAGAGATCTGTTACCTTCACTTTTAAGGAGTGGATTGAATATGAGGAACTGTTGTCTAGATGTCCACATACTTGAGAAACACCAAGAAGTGAACATCAGTGAAAATAAGAAAAGTTAAGTTGTATAATTAGGCACAAGTGTGTTCATAACTTGTGGCGGTAACAAACCAGTTAGTGATGTAGGTATGAGGAATTTCATTTATCTTACTCTGTCTTCCACTTAATAGCTTAAGCTTTTAATTTATGGAGAAATCTTTGTACTGGTGGCCTTCACTATACATTGTGCTTTGAATTATTGTTTTTAAATCAATAAAGTATGCAGACATTTAAACCCAAATACTGAGTAAAACTGAAAAGAATGTGTTCTATTTTTTAAGATTATTTTTACATTAAAATGTGTATTCTATTAAAAAAACTTTAAATAAATCATAATGTTATATGCTGCTGTATATACTGGCTAAGAAAACTAAATATTAAATTTGCAGGAAAGGGAGTGGTGAAATCTTAAATGGAATTTTTCGGTGAAAACCCTAATGTAAATTATTTTTTTGAAAAAAATTTTCTTATTAAGTGAAGTAGGGCTCCCAAGGTAGCAAAACTAAAAATGTATGGGTACTGAAAAAAGATCAAAAGATTAGATAATGACACTGAAATGTCTCACTCACTTAGTTGTCCCATATGAACATATTTTTACATACTTGTAATAACATTTAAAATAGAAGTGATTATGCTATCATTTCTAATGTTGCCCTGTGTATAAATTTAGGACACTGAAGAGGTCTGACAGTGTACATATTTAATAAAAAATTAAGTCATTTCACAAATTAAATATCATTTATGAATAGCTTTTTATTGCATATAGTTTTCAGGGTCAGCCCCTGATGATACAGAACGAGCAGTGTGGTGGAAAGGAATGGATTTGAGAATACATAGACAAATGACAGGCATGACGTACATTTGATATTTTTCCTGATATCGTCCTGCTGTAGACTCGAGCTTGTCACTTAGGACCAACTAAAAGTTGTTTTTAAGAGCCATGAATAAAGTGAAAGTGTTAGTCGTGTCTGACTCTTTGCGACCCCATGTATTGTAGCACACCAGGCTCCTCTGGCCATGGAATTCTCCAGGCAAGGATACTGGAGCAGTTTGCCATGCCCTCCTCCAGGGGATCTTCTGAAGCCAGGGACAGAACCTGGGTCTCCTGCATTTCAGGCAGATTCTTTATCATCTGAGCCACCAGGGAAGCCCAAAGATATCATTAACTCTATAACACTATAATGATGTGATGTTCTGGGGTCTAACTCCACAATAGCTAGTGACCCTGCAGTCATCTTTCATGATGTATGGATTTACTACTAATTCCTATCACTAATCCATAAAAGCTTTGTCTTCATTATCTTATTCTCAAAAAATACTGTCTCTCCATCACTGTATGGATGCTGTGAAGGATGTGCTATGCTGTGCTTAATTTCCCAGTCATGTCAGACTCTTTGTGACCCCATGGACTGCAGCCTGCCAGGCTCCTTTGTCTGTGAGGATTCTCCAGGAAAGAGTATTGGAGTGGGTTGCCATGCCCTCCTCCAGGGGATCTTCCCAACCCAGGAAGTGACCCTAGGTCTCCTGCATTGCAGGTGGATTCTTTACCATCTGAGCCATCAGGGAAGCCCCCAAGGATACAATATTAAAACACATTGCCAGCCTTATTAAATCCTATCACATTTTTTGTGTTTAACCTCTTGGGTTTAAATTAAAAGGATAAACTGGTAAATTCTTAGATTTAGGTTGCCCTGAAGTAATTACATGCTAGTCAGGCACCATTTTCTAAAATTTAAGTGTATAAATTTAAGTAATTTTTTTATTTTTTTGTCCTTAAATTCATATGTGTGAAATATACAGAGAGAGACATATATATTTGCTCCTATAGCCACAAAATAATTTTTAGAACTATGTGTCTATTGTAATTATCTAGTATGAGTAGCAGAGGATTCAGATAAACCTTGAAACTCATGATTTAACATAATAGAATTGTTTTCCTTTGGTCACACAAGAGTCCAATGCTGGTATTCAGTAAGCATGTTTCCAAAGGTGGTTTAGACTGCTTCTGCCTTATAGCCCTACCGTGTAGGACTCTGGAGTCATTCAGATCCAGCCAGTGGACTGGAGAAGAAAAAATGAAGAAGGTATACCTGCTTAAACATTTCAGCCTGGAAATAACAGTCATTATTTTTACTCATAGCCCATTGATGAGAGCTGGTGTAAAAGCCCTACCTGAAAGCAAAAGATGCTGGGAGATACAGACACACACATGCCTCCCAGAAACAACTCTACACCATAGAAAGGGAGCATAAATTTTTAAGAGACAAATACATCTTTTGTCTTTGCCATATCAGCTATGTCTATAAACCCCTTGTTCCTCACACTGAATACATTCACTCCCATTCCAGAGAAACATCCTATAATTCCATTCAGTTACTGTACCCAACTCGAATCCAGAACTCCAGTAGCTACACTGATCTCTCCATTAAGATTCTGTGGCTTCTCATGATCCTGGGACAGTTTATCTGGCCTGGGCACACACTCTATAGTCATGAGCAGAGAGAAAATCTACAGTCAAATCTCTCATTTAGAAAAGGGAAGAGTGGGATCACTGGTCAATAGCCATGGTAAACCCTGAAAGCAGGCACTGTGAAATCTCTGCCCCAAAGTGGGGAACTTTCTTGACTTTACTGCAGTCTTCAATTTGAGAATAACAATTAAAGAAAAAAAATTTTATTTTTGTATTTGGGTAGAGCTGATTAACAATGTGATAGGATCAAAGGGACTCTGCCGTACATATGCATGTATCCATTCTTCCCCAAACTCCCCTCCCATCCAGGCTTCCACATAACACTTGAGTAGAGTTCCATGTGCTGTACAATAGGTCCTTGTTGGTTATCCATTTCAAATATAGCAGTGTGTACATGACCATCTCAAACTCCCTAATTATCCATTTACCCCATCCTCCCCCTACCCCCAAACCACAAGTCAATTCAAATTAAATGATTTTATCATTGTGCTGGAAAAGGGGGAGAGTGAGGTGGACTCTGGCTTTGCCCTAAGGGGAGTTCTTTTTACTGTATTATCCTCCATGGTTTGTTTTTTGACTTCTTGGTTTTTCTTTTTCTGGTACCAGATCTTCTAGGAAGTGGTATAGTTTTCACACATGCTATCCTGTCAATGCAAGTTTCAAAACCTCAGGGTTTCTTTTCAGTCTTAAACAGTTAAAGGTTGAAAAAGTCTGGCTTGTGATTTCCTTAACTGAGCAATTTGAAAAAATGTGTAAGCTTCTGATTATTTGCTTCCAGTTGATTTAAGTTGCATGAAAAATGCCCAACTATATTGAATATTCATAATTGATAATCATAATTCTCCAGTCTGATAAATTTTTTTTCTCCCATTCCTTCTCTGCTTTCAATATAAGTGCAGCTACATTGAGGTAAGCCAGCTTGGAGGGAACTCTACACTTATATTTTGTGGCAGAACTCTGCATTAATGGATCTTTAATGCAGAAAACATTTCTGAATCGGACCTTTTCATTTTCGGAGTCTAAAACTAGTTGAGTTTTCAACCCAAAAGGCTCCACATTTCTGGATTCTCTCTTCTCCTTTTATTTTTGTTTTTACCACAAACTAGCCTAAACCAGCCTCAACTTACCTCCTAGTTCTATTCCTTGCTAAGTGTAACCAGAAAGCACCAAAAGATATCACTAGCATTCCGTCTTCCAACCTCTTCACCTAGAAATCAGCCTGAGGAGTCAGGGAAGACAAAATCCTTGTCAGATGCTTCATCTTTGCTTCACAGGACTTTTCAGCTTTGTAGTCTTAAGTATCCGCCTACTAGGGGCTTCCCAGGTAGTACAGTGATAATGAATCCACTTGTCAGTGCAGGAGACACAGGAGGCACGGGTTCAGTCCCTGGGATGGAGTAGCCGGGCAGGGGTAGCAAAGAGTTGGATACAGCTGGGCACACCTGAGCAGCAGCACCATCCACCTGCTAAGTCAATGACACAGGTTTTAGGGTTGTTTGATTATTGTTTTTGTTGGTTTTGGCAGCTCTACTTCTGGTACCAAGTGAATTAGCTAAGGTAGTGTTCAGAGCTATCAGGGATAAATCCCAAAACTGCAGGGGCTTGATAAGATAGAGTTCCTCTCAGAAACATTTAATACAGGTGTGGAGTGGGCAGCCTTCCAAGGGGCTGAGTCAAGGATTCAGCTTCCTCCCGCCCATCCTCCGTCTCCAGCATCTTTCAGAGCCTCGGAGTCTACCTGCTTCTTATGCACTCCAACCCACACACCATTTGAAGACTCGCTCAGACACCCTCCTCCAGATGCAAGAGGTGGGGGTGCAGTGCTGAGAAGTGTAACCCCGGCCAGGGAACCCACTTTCCAGCAAAGCACTACTCCCTGGAAAGGGGAGGAGGTATAAATCTTTGGTAAGGAGCTAGCCATCTCTGCCATGCTACTCTCAGTTTTAAGTTAAAATATAGGATGTATGGCTTCCAGGTTGGTGAACACATGGAAATGTGAAGAGAGAAGGCTGGAGAGGTCACAACAGCTGTGCACCGTTTTCTCTTTCCTTGTCCTGTGCATTGTTCCATCTGGCTGTTCATATCTTTTTATAATAAACCAATTCTCTTAAGTGAATAAATATACAAGTTTAAATCACTACAAAGTATGTACTTTTGCATATTTTAAATATTGCCATTTAAAAATATCCAATGGGAAAAATAAGCACCATGACCACTTTCTGCTCTAAAATTCAAGAATAAATATTTTTGGAAACATCAGAATTTTTATGTTTTGTTTGTTTGTTTGTTTGTTTAGCTCGTACTCATATCTTCTATAGCATTTTATCCTAAAGAATGCTTTCCTGGGAATTATTATATGATCATCACTCTTGGCAACAATTGTAAATACACACACACAAATTAAAAATTAATTTTTGTTTTGCATATAAGTCTCTAGATGGTAAAAAATTTCCTTTGGATTTGGTAACATTAAAATATAACAAGTATATTAAATGTTTATAAGTGATAATTATTCTTAAAGGCACAATGCATCATTAGTAATATATAATCTTTTTAAAATATTAAAAATCCAAGTCCACTTTCAAAAAATACAATACATTAGAAATGTATATGGAAACTGAGATTTTCCCCCAAATTATTCATGTATTCAAGAATAGATATAAATAGTACTTGTAGATAAAATAAGCATCAGTATCAAATCTATTCCTATTATAACTTTGAGATTTAAGAAACTTTCTAAATAAATAGTGGGAATAAAAGGAGTTTTGTTGTCTTCTTTGAATTCTCTCTGAATTGTATTCCAAAAGCATGCAATATTCTGTCCTCAAAAGAGTATTGTTTTTGAAATCTATTAACTGACAACTCAGTTATTTCCTCCTTCAATTCTTATTGAAAGTAAAGAAAGGTCAGTTTTCCTGCCAAAGAATTTGTTATCCTTCTCTTGGAGTCTGTGAGTGTCCCAATTGCTGAGAAGTGTAACAGAATGGCTATCCAAAATGTGTTGAATATCTTGTTTGTCATCCTAGGTTGCTGATATATATAAAGACTACCCCTTTGCCTGTCAGCACCTGATTTTGTCCAGTCAACAGGAGGCTCTCAAAACAGGCTGGAAGACCAAAGAAAGTGAGGTTAGGCTACTTTTCCTTGGCTTCACTCCTGAGCTATTGGTATCAGCGTCTGTCAGAGTCCTTCCCACCACCCTACCACCCCCCAGCTCCACACAATGCATCGGTCCTGGTGACCATTCTCTCCTTTTCTCCTCCAGGTCCAAGGGTGGTAACAATCTACTGCAGTTCCCACCCCTTGTGGTTTCCCTGAACACCACAGATAACTTTATAAATCATTATTTTACTAAACTCGCTTCAAATTGCCCAGTTTGAGAGAATGCCGTTTCTTTCCTGCCAGAACTATTACTAATAAACTGAACTTATCAAAAGGCTGTTAGCTATAGCTGTTACTCTCACTCAATAGCACCCTGTCGATGAAGTTTAAATTAGATGAAACGGGGGTAAAACACTTCACACTATTAAAAATAAATGAAAATTCTAGAATAAAACTTTAGGAATAAAAACAGGTTCTTTAGAAAATGAAAAGATAATACAAGGATATTATTAACAAATTACAATAGTAAATTGGAATATTTATATTAAATGGGAAAACACCTAGAAATATACAACTTATTCAAATAGACACAAGAAGGGAAAGAAAATTGGATTAGTCAGATAACTACTAAAGGAATTTCAAACTAGCCAATTTATTTATCTATAATTAAATACTTCCCATAAAAAGTCTTTACCCAGATGGCTTCACTGGTTAATTTTCTCAAATATTTAGGGAGGAAGCAATTTCAACATTACACTGATTCTTCCAGAGGTCAATTCCAACTTATAACCTTGATTTCAAAATACTGATCTTAAAAATGAAACAGCTGATTATTTTACCAGCAAAAACAGGTTTACTCAGGAATATCAGAGAAACAGGAATTTGGGAAGAACAANCACTGATTCTTCCAGAGGTCAAGTCCAACTTATAACCTTGATTTCAAAATACTGATCTTAAAAATGAAACAGCTGATTATTTTACCAGCAAAAATGGGTTTACTCAGGAATATCAGAGAAACAGAAATTTGGGAAGAACAAACTATGACAAAAGCTGTTGGCAAGTCCAACACAATGAAAAGGAAAGTTGAAAAAGGGCAAGTTGAAAGGGATTGTTTTGAACAAAAGTCTACTGGAGAAAAGTGAGTGTTTAGGGTGATGATGGTTTCTCACTGACTGAGTTGCTGAGGTTGTCAGTTTCCTATAGGAGACACGCATCTTTCCCTGTTGAGGCCTGTGATTGATGGTTCTTTCCTGTTGGTGATTCTTCTGTTGGGATGTGTGATTAACGATTCTTGCTGTAATTGACATCAGGTGGTACTGCCTGAGAGTTCCCCCTTCTGGCTTCCTGACTGTTTTAGTGAGGTTTTTCTTTATGTTTTAATTTAATTTTTTTAAAATAGGAGGTTTTGTTATTGTTGTTTTATTTATTTATTGGTCTTACTATAGCATGTGGGATCTTAGTTCCCCAACCAGGGATTGAAACCTTGCCCCCTGCATTCCTGCATTGGAAGCATGGAGTCTGATCCACTGGACTACCAAGGAAGTCCCTGAGGTTTTTCTTTATTAATTTTCACCAAGATCTACCAAAGATATTATCTTAAAAAGCATAGACCATAATATTTTTCTGTAATAAACATAAACACAAAAATTGTCACTGAGTTAGCAAAAATATTCTTCCACATCAAAACAATAGCAGAAATCAACAAGTTTGATTAGTATGGTAATTAAATTTGGTCTAATACTTAAACCAGTGAAATTATCATATTAAAATTGTAATGAAAATATATGAAAGCACAAATGTTAAGGAGTACATAGAGTTAAAGTATTTATATTTTCTAAAATTTGCTGAAACCACTAATATTAGATATCAATAAATCAAGCATACCTAGGGTAAAATCTGATAAATCATATATAGTTCAGTTCAGTCCCTCAGTCGTGTCTGACTCTGCAACCCCATGAATCGCAGCACGCCAGGCCTCCCTGTCCATCACCAACTCCCAGAGTTCACTCAGACTCACATCCATTGAGTCAGTGATGCCATCCAGCTATATTATCCTCTGTCATCTCCTTCTCCTCCTGCCCTCAATCCCTCCCAGCATCAGAGTCTTTTCCAATGAGTCAACTCTTCGCATCAGGTGGCCAAAGTACTGGAGTTTCAGCTTTAGCATCATTCCTTCCAAAGAAATTCCAGGGCTGATCTCCTTCAGAATGGGCTGGTTGGATCTCCTTGCAGTCAAGGGGACTCTCAAGAGTCTTCTCCAACACCACAGTTCAAAAGCATCAATTCTTCAGCGTTCAGCTTTCTTCACAGTCCAACTCTCACGTCCATACATGACCACTGGAAAAACCACAGCCTTGACTAGATGACCTTTGTTGGCAAAGTAATGTCTCTGTTTTTCAATATGCCATCTAGGTTGGTCATAACTTTTCTTCCAAGGAGTGAGTGTCTTTTAATTTCATGGCTGCAGTCACCATCTGCAGTGATTTTGGAGCCCCCAAAATAAATCTGACACTGTTTCCACTGTTTCCCCATCTATTTCCCATGAAGTGATGGGACTAGATGCCATGATCTTTGTTTTCTGAATGTTAAGCCTAAGCCAACTTTTTCACTCTCCACTTTCACTTTCATCAAGAGGCTTTTTAGTTCCTCTTCACTTTGTGCCATAAGGGTGGTACCATCTGCATATCTGACGGTATTGATATTTCTCCCGGCAATCTT
>SJYW01046952.1:832805-868427 GCA_006410735.1 Raphicerus campestris | reverse complement strand
AGAATTTTGAGCATTACTTTACTAGTGTGTGAGATGAGTGCAATTGTTTGGCAGTTTGAGCACTCTTTGGCATTGCCTTTCTTTGGGATTGGAATGAAAACTGACCTTTTCCAGTCCTGTGGCCACTGCTGAGTTTTCCAAATTTGCTGGCATATTGAGTGCAGCACTTTCACAGCATCATCTTTCAGGATTTGAAACAGCTCCACTGGAATTCCATCACCTCCACTAGCTTTGTTCATAGTGATGCTTTCTAAGGCCCACTTGACTTCACATTTCAGGATGTCTGGCTCTACGTGAGTAATCACACCATCGTGATTATCTTGATCATGAAGATCTTTTTTTAAAATCATATATAACTGGTAAGCTAACTGAGAAGAAATTTTAATAATTATTTGACAAGTTCAAACAAAAGAAGAAAAAAACAGTACATATAATGGTGAACCTGATAGAACAATATTAGGTGTTTGAGTGTGCAAATCCTAATATGTCATCCTACACTTCTCTTTACAGCCTCCATTGGTTTCCCTCTGAGGTTAAGACAAAATTCTCACTTGAGTTACTGTCAGGAAGATAGAATAGATAGTTCTTTTCTCCAGAGAAAAGAACTGTAAATAAGTGAAAGTCCAAGTGATGGGATTTAAGGTACCATCAGAATTAGGATACTGGAAAAAGTCAGTTTTCATTCCAATCCAAACAAAGGCAATGCCAAACAATGTTCAAACTACGATGCCGTTGTGCTCATTTCACATGCTAGCAAGGTTATGCTCAAAATCCTTCAAGCTAGGCTTCAGCAGTATGTGAACTGAGAACTTCCAGAGGTACAAGAAAAGGCAGAGGAACCAGAGATCAAATTGCCAACACTTATTGGATCACAGAGAAAGCAAAGGAATTTCAGGAAAACACCTACTTCCGGTTCATTGACTATGCTAAAGCCTTTGACTATGTGGATCACAACAAATTGGAAAATTCTTAAAGAGATGGGAATGCCAGACCACCTCACCTGTCTCCTGAAAACCTATATGTGAGTCAAAAAGTAACAGAACCAGACATAGAGCCAGTCTGAACCTGACTGGTTCAAAATCAGGAAAGACTGAAGGCAAAAGGAGAAGGGGATTATAGAAGATGAGATGGTTCGATAGCATCACTGACTCAATGAACATGAATCTGAGCAAACTCTGAGCGATAGGAAAGGACAGAAGAGTCTGCCTTGCTGACGTCTTTGGGATCATAAAGAATCAGACACAACTTAGCGACTGGACAACAACAATGGTAAATCGAATGCATTTGCCCTGCAAGCAGACATTTCATTGCTCAGTGAGATGTTTGAAGCTGATGCCCACTAGCCCCCCACTAGAAATCTCGTGCACAGCATTTCTACTTAAGTGAGAAATTGAACCAAAAGAAATTGAACCAATATCTCTTTTAAACTTTATTTCTATTCTGTGCACTATGTAATGGTCTTTGCAGTAAAGTTTATACAAAGTAAATATGATCCATAGTAATACTTTTCTTAATCACAAAAGATTGTTATGAGATTCCTGCACTAGTTGGCTTCCTTTCTAACTTTTTTAAATGTCTGGTTTCCCCTATCTATTTCACATATGGAGGCTTTCCCAAACTGTGTGGCCCTACACACAGGCTGCTTCTGTGGCTTCTACCTCCATCATATAGCCACGTGTCTACTTTCAGCCTCTCGCAGGATGCTCTTAGATGAACCTCATAATGGCCACCTAACTGGATAAATCCAAAGATTATTTTATTCAGACTTTGTGGCAAAAGGCTCACAAAATGTTAGTTGATGAATGGCCTGCTCCATTCTTCCTGCCCATGGGAATGGGAGGGTTCCTTCAAAGAAGGATGTTTTGAGTATCGGTTTTCTTAAGGAAATTTTATCATCCTTATCTGATGGCTGCTCAAGTATTATGGCAAAAATGATCTTTTTTGGTTGCTTCCTCTTCCTGTATCTTATCAATGAGGGGATGTTGTAAATTTGTAGGAATAGTGCAAATAGACACCTAGGGTTTTATAGGGATGAATAAGCTGCTTTATATGCAATTGAGTCAGAAAGTTGGATCTTTCTAGTCTATGATCTTTTGTTTCTCTCATCCCTCTGATTCACTTCCACTGCCCCAAATCAAGTTCTCATAGTATCTTACATGTGCTAATTTACTTTTATTTTTCTCATTAACTGCTCTCAAGTCTCCAGAGTCTTTCCTCGTCTATTAATCCTAAATACTGAGTTAGTGTAACATAACACATGCTCCATTTGGGTCACTTCCCATCTGAGACTCTTCTGCCTCCTATTTCCAGAGGCACAAAATCCAGATCTTCAGCTGAACATTCCAGATGTTTCTCAATCAAACCACTACTAATCAATCCTGCCTCATCAGGGTTCATCCTTATCAAATTATAGGGTTCCTCAAATCCACCCTGACCCCACCCTGGTTTTGGCTTCTTCTCTTTCCTTTTAATCCTCACTTATAAATTTCCCTCATATTGAAGAGAGTAAAAGAATATGCCAGGGGTATGCTTCAGATAGAATTCCTGCAAGTGAAAGAATTTAAAAATGGGAAAAGAGGGAGGGAATAATGAAAGTCTTAAGGTAATTTGGGGAAAATTTTTGGATACATTTCATAAAAATATGGTTTCCATATTTAGCTTAGTATAAAAACATAAGGAACAGATTTCTGAATCTAATTGTCTGCCTACAGATGTTTGCCATCATTGTGAATTCAGATTCAACTGAACAATGAATAAGATTTTCTTATAATCACAGCATTAAATACCTTCATGTGGTTCCCAATACCTCACTGGTTAAATGCTTATCACATAAAGTGCTTATTGTTAATACTTGTTGGTTTACCTGAACTGCTTAGTGACGGGGGCTTATCAGTCATAATCCAATATATTCCATCCAACACAGGACTTGATCCCTGACTATTCCTTCTTCTTGTGTTCTAAAACATCTAAGACAAGTCAGGCGCCAATGCTGTGGGACTGCTCTCTCACTCAACATCATTTCTCACACAGACGACAGAGCCCCGTGTGATCTCTGCGTCCCATTATCTTTTTCATCTTCTTATAAGTTGTGGTGAGTGAGTAACAACAATTACTAAATTCCAAACAGTCCTATTTTTTTGTCATTGCTGTAAAATATTTAAAACTTAAAAAAATAAATTAAGAACAGTAACACTATTTGTCAAGCTCTTCATGCACAGACACACAAACACACGGCTTGATTGGATAGAAAGCCAGAAAAAAGAGAAATGGCAGACTTCCAATAAAACTTTCCTTTTCAAAAATAATTTTCATTGGATTGTAGTTGATTTACAATATTGTGTTAGTTTCAGGTGCACAGCAAAGTGGATCAGTTTGCATATATTCACTCTTTTTAAGATTCTTTTCTAATATAGGTCCTTAGATTCTTGAATAGAGTTTCCTGTGTTATACAGTAGGTCTTCGTTAGTTACCTACTTTACATGTGTTAGTGTATATATGTTCATCCCAACCTCTCAATTTATCACTCCCACCCCCTTGGGAACCATAAGTTTGTTCTCTACATCTGTAACTAGTTCTAAAATTTTCTCTTTTAAAAGGCTACTCATTTGTAGAGGTTTCTAAGGAAAATGCTAGTATCTTTGTTTCATTGACCTTCTCTTGGTTCCTCAAGCATTTTATAGAAGAGAAGAGGCTGAGTCAGCCCCAGAGGAATTCTTAAAGCTTCCCTAACTCCATACCTATTGATATTCTCCCATTTTGTTGTTGTTTTATTCACTAAGTAGTGTCTGACTCTTTGTGTCCCCATGAACTGTAGCCCGCTAGGCTCTTCTGTCCATGGGATTTTTCCAGGAAAGACTACTGGGAGTGGGTTACCATTTCCATCTCCAGGAGATCTTCCCAGTCCAAGAATCCAACCTGCATCTTATGCATTGGCAGGCAGATTCTTTACCTCTGAGCCACCAGGGAAGCTCTTTCTCCCCTTCTACAATAAAACTGAGTGTCAATAAAGCGGAAAATTTATTTTTCTTTAACTCTTTCCTGTTTAACTTATAGTCAATCAACCCTGTTGTGTTTCAGCTTGTGACAAATCTTACTTTAAAGATGTTTCGACCTGCATGTTAAACATTAAAGCAGTAAAGGACTTTTCTATTCTTCCCTATCCTTCTATCTCAAGAAAGAGACAAACTTGCTTTATTTTAATGCTCTGTTAAAGAGAAATTTGTAAGGAAAACTAAATAATTTTCTCTGAAAATTCGGGGCTCTGAAATAGGATATCCACTGAGTGAATTTTTAAATTTAAATTATATTTAATATTGTAAATGCCAAGAATATGAATAGATCTCCTTTCAGTTACATATATTTATTGGATAACTTCCTTGTGTCAAGCACAGCCCTAAAAACCAAGCCAGCAAGGATGAATGAATGATGTGTTTGCCTTCAAGGAGCTCACAATCATGTTTGGAAAACAAGCATGCAGAGGAAAAAACTACAATTCCAGATTATAAAGGTTGTAACTGATTTATGTACCAGATAAATATGGAAGTTATAATGGAAACTCTGTTTAAAGGAGAGACTTTGTAAAAAAGGAGACTCTTGAGCCCAACTTTAACATATTTTCACAAATTTGGCAGAAGATGTTTCAAGGAGAGGGAAAGTGCATGTAGTTGGTTCAANTTAAAACTTAAAAAAATAAATTAAGAACAGTAACACTATTTGTCAAGCTCTTCATGCACAGACACACAAACACACGGCTTGATTGGATAGAAAGCCAGAAAAAAGAGAAATGGCAGACTTCCAATAAAACTTTCCTTTTCAAAAATAATTTTCATTGGATTGTAGTTGATTTACAATATTGTGTTAGTTTCAGGTGCACAGCAAAGTGGATCAGTTTGCATATATTCACTCTTTTTAAGATTCTTTTCTAATATAGGTCCTTAGATTCTTGAATAGAGTTTCCTGTGTTATACAGTAGGTCTTCGTTAGTTACCTACTTTACATGTGTTAGTGTATATATGTTCATCCCAACCTCTCAATTTATCACTCCCACCCCCTTGGGAACCATAAGTTTGTTCTCTACATCTGTAACTAGTTCTAAAATTTTCTCTTTTAAAAGGCTACTCATTTGTAGAGGTTTCTAAGGAAAATGCTAGTATCTTTGTTTCATTGACCTTCTCTTGGTTCCTCAAGCATTTTATAGAAGAGAAGAGGCTGAGTCAGCCCCAGAGGAATTCTTAAAGCTTCCCTAACTCCATACCTATTGATATTCTCCCATTTTGTTGTTGTTTTATTCACTAAGTAGTGTCTGACTCTTTGTGTCCCCATGAACTGTAGCCCGCTAGGCTCTTCTGTCCATGGGATTTTTCCAGGAAAGACTACTGGGAGTGGGTTACCATTTCCATCTCCAGGAGATCTTCCCAGTCCAAGAATCCAACCTGCATCTTATGCATTGGCAGGCAGATTCTTTACCTCTGAGCCACCAGGGAAGCTCTTTCTCCCCTTCTACAATAAAACTGAGTGTCAATAAAGCGGAAAATTTATTTTTCTTTAACTCTTTCCTGTTTAACTTATAGTCAATCAACCCTGTTGTGTTTCAGCTTGTGACAAATCTTACTTTAAAGATGTTTCGACCTGCATGTTAAACATTAAAGCAGTAAAGGACTTTTCTATTCTTCCCTATCCTTCTATCTCAAGAAAGAGACAAACTTGCTTTATTTTAATGCTCTGTTAAAGAGAAATTTGTAAGGAAAACTAAATAATTTTCTCTGAAAATTCGGGGCTCTGAAATAGGATATCCACTGAGTGAATTTTTAAATTTAAATTATATTTAATATTGTAAATGCCAAGAATATGAATAGATCTCCTTTCAGTTACATATATTTATTGGATAACTTCCTTGTGTCAAGCACAGCCCTAAAAACCAAGCCAGCAAGGATGAATGAATGATGTGTTTGCCTTCAAGGAGCTCACAATCATGTTTGGAAAACAAGCATGCAGAGGAAAAAACTACAATTCCAGATTATAAAGGTTGTAACTGATTTATGTACCAGATAAATATGGAAGTTATAATGGAAACTCTGTTTAAAGGAGAGACTTTGTAAAAAAGGAGACTCTTGAGCCCAACTTTAACATATTTTCACAAATTTGGCAGAAGATGTTTCAAGGAGAGGGAAAGTGCATGTAGTTGGTTCAACAAACTGTAAGCAGTTCCTTATGAGTTCAGGATGAAACGTAGAGTTGAAAGCTGGTCTGAGGCATCCTGACTTTCATTTTAAGGGGTCTGCAATTTATTTTGGCAGTAGGGGACCTTTCATGGATGCTGAGTCAGTCTTAATGAGGTGAATGAATCTAGAGACTATTATACAGTGAAGTAAGTCAGAAAGAGAAAGACAAATATTATATATTAATGCATGTGTATGGAATCTAGAAAGATGGTACTGATGATTCTATTTGCAGACCAGCAATGGAGATGCAAACAGAGAGCAGGTTTGGGGATACAATGCCAGAAGGAGAGGTTAGGACAAATAGAGATAGTATCATTGAAACATAAGCATTCAGTCAGTTCAGGTGCTCAGTCATGTCCAACGCCTTGCAACTTCATAACTGCATGAGGCTAGGCTTCCCTGTCCATCACCACCTCCTGGAGCCTGCTTAAACTCATGTCCACCCAGTCAGTAATGTCATCCAACCATCATATCCTCTGTTGTCCCTTTCTCCTCATGCCTTCAATCTTTCCCAGCAACAGGGTCTTTTCCAATGAGTCAGTTCTTCACATCAGGTGGCCAAAGTACTGGACCTTCAGCTTCAGCATAAGTTCTTCCAGTGAATTTTCAGGGTTGATTTTCTTTGGGATTGATTGGTTTGATCTCCTTGCTGTCTAAGGAACTCTCAAGAGTTTATCCAACACCACACTGCAAAAGCATCAGTTCTTCAGTGCTCAGCTTTCTTCACAGTCCAACTCTCACATTCATACATGACTACTAGAGAAACCATAGCACTGATGGACCTTTGTTGGCAAAATAATGTCTCTGTGTTTTAATATGCTGTCTAGGTTTGTCACAGCTTTTCTTCCAAGGAGCAAATGCCTTTTTATTTTATGGCTGCAGTCACCATCTGCAGTTGGAACCCAAGAAAATAAAGTCTGTCACTGTTTCCATTGTTTCCCCATCTATTTGCCTGCCATCAATGGGGTCACACAGAGTTGGACATGACTGAAGCGACTTAGCAGCAGCAGCAGATAGCATACTGAAAAACAGAGACATTACTTTGTTAACAAAGGTCCGTCTAGTCAAGTCTATGGTTTTACTAGTGGTCATGTATGGATGTGAGAGTTGGACTGTGAAGAAAGCTGAGCACTGAAGAATTGATGCTTTTGCAGTGTGGTGTTGGAGAAGACTCCTGAGAGTCCCTTGGACTGCAAGGAGATCCAACCAGTTCATTCTGAAGGAGGTCAGCCCTGGGATTTCTTTGGAAGGAATGATGCTAAAGCTGAAACTCCAGTGCTTTGGCCACCTCATGCGAAGAGTTGACTCATTCATTGGCAAAGACTCTGATGCTGGGAGGGATTGGGGGCAGGAGGAGAAGGGGACGACCGAGGGTGAGATGGCTGGATGGCATCACTGACTCGATGGACGTGAGTTTGAGTGAACTCCAGGAGTTGTTGATGGACAGGAAGGCCCTGGCATGCTGCGATTCATGGGGTCACAAAGAGTCGGACACGACTGAGCGACTGAACTGAGCTGAATGGGACTGGATGCTATGATCTTTGTTTTTTGAATATTGAGTTTTAAGCCAGTTTTTTTCACTCTTCTCTTTCACTTTCATCAAGAGGCTCTTCAGTTCCTCTTTGATTTCTGCCACTAGGGTGGTGTCATCTGCATATCTGTTATTGATATTTCTCCTTGCAGACTTGATTCCAGCTTGTGCTTCATTGCCTGGCATTTCACATGATGTACTCTATATATAAATAAGCAGGGTGACAATATACAGCCTTGACATAATCCTTTCCCAATTTGGAATCATTCTATTGTTCTGGTTCTAAGTTTTGCTTCTTGACTCACATACAGGTTTCTCAGGAAGCAGGTAAGGTGGTCTGGTATTCCCATTTCTTTCAGAGTTTTCCACAGTTTGTTGTGATACACATAAAGGCTTTAGCTTAGTCAGTGGAGCAGAAGTAGATATTTTTCTGGAATTCTCTTGCTTTATCTATGATCTGACAGATGCTGGCAATTTGATCTCTGGTTCCTCTGCCTTTCTAAATCCAGCTTGAACATCTGGAATTTCTCAGTTCATGTACTGTTGAAGCCTGGCTTGGAGAATTTTGAGCATTACTTTGCTAGCATGTGATAGGTGTGCAATGGTACAGTAGTTTGAAAATTTTTTGACATTTCCTTTTTTGGGGATTGGAATGAAAGCTGACCTTTTCCAGTCCTTGGCCACTTCTGAGTTTTCCAAATTTGTTGGCATATTAAGTGCAGAACATCATCATCTTTCAGGATTTGAAATAGTTCAACTGGAGTTCCATCACCTCCACTCGCTTTGTTTGTAGTAATGATTCCTAAGGCCCACTTGACTTTGCACACCAGGATGTCTGACAAGTGGCAACTTGCTGTGTGACACAGGGAGCTCAACCCAGTGCTCTTTGACAACCAAGAGAGATGGGATGGTGTGGGAGATGGGAGAGGGCTTCAGGAGGGAGGGGAAGTATGTACACATGTGGCTGATTCATGTTGATGTATGGCAGAAAGCAACACAATATTGTAAAGCAACTATTCTTAAATATTTAAAAAGAAATAGTACAGGTGTTTTTGCATTTGAGAAGATGATTTTGAGATGTCTTCAGAATGGAATAGGTAAAAGTTGACCTGAAAGCCTGGGTAACTAAGTGGGAAAACTCCATAGGATAGATGATAGCAAACTCAGTACATCCAGTAACCATGGAGATGAAGATATAAACACAGACAGGGCACAGTTAGGAATCAGAATAGTGGTGCCATGTGGGAAGTGAGCTGTGACAAGGGGGACAACTCAAAATTTTAAAAGACCACTAAGTTTAAGAAAGCATCAACAGCATCATTAAAATGCAACAGTATTATTAGCAACCTTGAACCAGAATCACTTTTTTTTGACACATTTTGAAGTTATTCCTTCACAGCCACCTGAGGCAGGGCTCAAATATCAAATCTATTTGTTTTTAATAAACAGAGAAGTTGACATATCTGTGATAAAAGCATGGCAGGTCCGGAATAAAACTCTCAGTCTCATCACTTGATCCTGGAGAGTTTTTCTAACTCTCCTGTGTGTATGTGTGTGTGTGCATGTGTGTGCGCCAGCGCATGCCCAGTTGTGTCCAACTCTTTTGCCACTCCATGGACTGGAGCCTGCCAGGCTTCTCTGTCCATGGGATTTTATAGGCAAGAAAACTGGAGTGGGTTGCCATTTCTTCCTGCAAAGGATCTTCCTGACCCAAAGATCAAAACCTCATCTCCAGTTTTGCAGCTGATTCTTTACTGCTGAGCCATCAGGGAAGTCCTTTGTCTCTCATAGTTAGTATTGTTAGAGATGATAGTGTCTCTAGCCTGTGTTTCACAAATTACATTTCTGCCCAAGAGATTCTAGGGAAAAGCATGAGTTCACCCTCTTGGTTTCAAGAGAAAAAAATAAGGATTCTAAGATGTATTTCATAACTCATGTATTTTTTCAAGAGAAAAAAATCATGAGGACACTAAGATGTATTTCACAGCTCATGGGCAGCTGATGGCAGGAGCACTTGGGATCAAGACCTCAAAGTATTAACACTGCCCTTTTCTTCTCATCTATTTGAATCTTCTTTCTCCCTCTCTCTCTGAAGATTTGCTTTTATGAACAGACTTCATTTTCTCTGAGAGCATTAATTTTTTTTCAAAAGAAAGAACAAATAGTAACTACTTGGATTCTCTTAAGTTGATATTTAATTTATTAAAGTAAAAAATCCTAGGGAAATTCCCTGGCAGTCCAGTGGTTAAGACTCTGTGCTTCTAATGCAGATAGTGTGGGCTTGATCCATGGTTGGGGAAATAAGATCCTACAAGCTTGTAATGCTGCCCCTCAAAAAGTAAATATTCTAAAATTTAGTTTCCCTTAGGCTCTTAATCTTATTGTTTATAGATAGATAGACATAGAGAAATAGATATATAGATATACATCATAAATTTGTATTTATACCTTCAGAAGTTAACAATGACTTTCAAACTGGCCTTTGATTGATGTTTGGATCACTCAAGTTACAGAACTCACTAAACAACAAGGTTTCTTACAAATTCAGTTCAGCTCAGTTCAGTTGCTCAGTCATGTCTGACTTTTTGTGACACTGTGGATTCCAGCACACCAGGCCTCCCTGTCCATCACCAATTCCCAGAGCCTACTAAAACTCATGTCCATCGATTCAGTGATGCCATCCAACCGTCTCATCCTCTGTCATCCCCTTCTCTTCCTGCCTTCAATCTTTCCCAGCATCAGAATCTTTTCCAATGAGTCCATTCTTTGCATCAGGTGGCCAAAGTATTGGAGTTTCAGCTTCAGCACTGGTCCTTCCAATGAATATTCAGGAATGATTTCCTTTAGGATGGACTGGTTGAATCTCCTTGCAATCCAAGAAACTCTCAAGAGTCTTCTCCAATACCACAGTTCAAAAGCATCAATACTTTAGTGCTCAGCTCTCTTTACAGTCCAACTCTCACATCCATACATAACTACTGGGGAAGCTATAGCTTTAACTAAATGGACCTTTGTCAGCAAGGTAATGTCTCTGCTTTTCAATATGCTGTCTTGGTTAGTCATAGATTTTCTTCCAAGGAGCAAATGTCTTTTAATTTCATGGCTGAAGTCACCGTCTGGCAGTGATTTTGGAGCCCCCAAAATGAAAGTCTCTCACAGTTTCCCCATCTATTTGCCATGAAGTGATGAGGCTGTGTGCCATGATCTTAGTTTTCTGAATGTTGAGTTTTAAGCCAACTTTTTCACTCTCTTCTTTCACTTTCATCAAGAGGCTCTTTAGTTCTTCTTCACTTTCTGCCATAGGGTGGTGTCATATGCATATCTGAGG
Organism: Raphicerus campestris; assembly: GCA_006410735.1. Taxonomy (NCBI): domain Eukaryota; kingdom Metazoa; phylum Chordata; class Mammalia; order Artiodactyla; family Bovidae; genus Raphicerus; species Raphicerus campestris. Next base: position 857,347 of record SJYW01046952.1, on the reverse strand, counting down.
TTATTGATATTTCTCCCAGTAATCTTGATTCCAGCTTGTGCTTCATCCAGCCCAGCGTTTCTTGTGATGTACTCTGAATATAAGTTAAATAAGCAGGACGACCATATACAGCCTTGATGTACTCCTTTCCTGATTTGCAACCAGTTGCCTTTATCATTTTAGACAACATTCATAAGATTGGTATATTTGTTGCCTAATCCAACCTGACTTGACAGGTGAAATTTCCTCCAGGTACTTTCTCAAGTATTTAAACTACTTTAGTAAACCCAATACTATATCAAACTCATAAATATGACAAACCTGAAATTCCCTCAAGCATTTTAGAAGTCTTTAAAGTTTTAGAAAAGAGCCTTTCCTATTGAAAGGTTGCTGCTGAACCATGAAAGACATAAGGATTCTTGGCCTCCAGAGGAGAAGAATTCAATCCGGGGCCAGAGATGAGGCTTGATTACTCAGAGCTTTTGTGTAATAAAGTTTTATTAAAGTATAAAGGAGATAGAGAAAGCTTCTGACATAGACATCAGAAGAGGGCAGAAAGAGTACCCCCTCACTAGTGTGAGCAATGGAGTTATATATATTTTTAATTACTTATTACAGTGAATCAAAAGAATATCTGGAGGTTGTAAAGACCTCACTAGACCCACTCTCGTAATTTACATTTTAAGATAACAAGATTAACCAGAAAGTTTTTTTTCCAGAGACTGTCCTCAAGAAGGATACATTATTGTTATATAATCCTAAGGAATGTAGAGGGGAAAAAACATTTGTCCTTTCTTCCTCCTTAAGAATTCCAGACCCGTCTCTCCTTGGGGACCCCTGGACTTCTTATCAACCTGCCTAGGAATTGACTCTCTCACTATTTGGCCAAATACAGCACAAGTTCAAATCAATTCTTTAATTGTAATTTTAAAGTTGACACAAGGGGGACGGAAAGGATGGGATAAACTGACAGAGTAGTACTGACATGTGTTCACTACCATGTGTAAAATAGATAACTAGTGGTGAACTTGACTGTATAGAACACAACAAACTGTGGAAAAATCTTAAAGTGGTGGGAATACCAGACCACCTTATGTACCTCCTAAGAAACCTGTAAGTCAAGAAGCAATAGTTAAAACCAGACACGGAATGAAAGACTGGTTCCAAATTGGGAAAGGAGTACATCAAGGCTGTATATCACCATCCTGTTTAACATATGCAGAGTACATCATGTGAAATGCTGGGCTGGAAGAAGCACAAGCTGGAATCAAGATTGCCAGGAGAAATATCAATAACCTCAGATATGCAGATAACACCACCCTCCTGCCAATGCAGGAGACTCAGGTTTGATCCCTGGGTCAAGAAGATGCCCTGGAGAAGGGATGGCTACCCACTCCAGTATTCTTGCTTGGAGAATTAAATGAACAGAGGAGCCTTGTGGGTTACAATCTATGGGGTCTCAAAGAGTCAGACATGACTGAGGGATGAACACTAGAATTTTTTTCCCTTTGGCAAGTTGCACTCAGATTCTCCTTACAAAATCCCCTCCTACAATGTGCAACCACCATGAGCTCCAGATGGATTGACTACATCCCAGCTCCAAGCTATATTATTTTTCCTCACTTAAAACAAAGATTGGTTCAATAGAACCTTTCATCCAAACCTCAATCAATCAGCATTTGGTTTCTTCCTGGCCACAGTGATTGGCCCAATCAGAGTAAATCACAAGACTTTTATTAAATGGTTATAGAAAGTGACACTCTCTCCTTGGCTATGAAGCAAGTATACACGTTACCCTGGTTGCTATTGGCAGCCATTTTGAGAACGTGATGAGAACCAGAGTGAGAGTGAGGTGAAGCCAGAATGCAGGAGAGGGCATAACCAAAGGAATCACAAAAAAACTGGGAGACTGCCTCAATCAAAACATGCCCAGACTTTTCAGACATGGGAGCCAGTATATCTGGTTTATAATTTATGCTAATTTGTGTTGGAGGTCTGTTATTTAAAACCAAAAGCATCCCAACTAATATATAAATCATCTGGGAAGGTGAGTTTATCTAGGGAGTGAATACTAGATTGTAGCAAAGGTTAAATGAATCACTACTGTTTATTTTCACTCACTACAAGATTTCATGGATTCAAAGTATTTGATGGAAAAAAAAAAAAGTACCAAGTTTATCAGGACCAAGCACTCCTTTAAGATTATATATATATGGTCATCAATTCAAGTGCTTTTTTAATAAATGTTGAATGCCAACTTTGAAAGTCCTAGTTGAAAAACATGCCCAGAAAGGTGAATGAGCCATTGGGAGATTGCTTAATCTAAAATGTTTTCTATACTAACCAGTTACTCTATTATATAAAATGCCCAACATTAGTCATGCTTACAAGATAAAGGTTTGAAAGATCTTATTATTCAAAAGTATAATCTTAGATGGGCAAAGAAGGAACCATTATTTATTACTTAAGAACTCAGCAGGCCCTAGTTTATCAGACGCTCGAGCAGAGAAAAAACCCTTGGGAAAATAGAACACAAACATTATTAAGTGGAGGAATGGGGTGGAAGAGAGTTCTGGATCATTCTTGACTAAAGAGGAAGGCAAATCTCAGTGGAGACCAGATCGTAAGATAATGATGAGAAAAAAGTAGTAAAGAGACAGAAGATTATTCAAAAACCTAAGCTCACTTTCTATTCTTTTTTCCAGAGCCAATCTATGTAGAGAACAATTATAAATTATATCTTAATATTTGGATTATGCATGAGTATATCTGAAAATGAACCTTGAAACCAGCAATTGACGAAGTCCTAAGAACTTGTCCTTGAACTAGAAGAGGGTTCAAGCTAGAAATCTACTGCAAGCAAACTGAATAGATGCCACAATTTAAACCTTAGGATTTACCTTCCTCCTCCCTCTCCACCCCCTCACTTCAACGGGATCCTGCCAGTCAGTGATTTTCTTGGCAGTGTGTCCTTACAAGATATTTACATGATTTCTCTGCTGCACTTTCCATCCAAACTGGAAAGGAACCAGTTTTATGACAAATTTCTACTTGTCTCACTGGAAAAAAGGCAATGATTAACTACTAGAATTGCATCCAGACGTAGCTAAAAGCTGGTTCAGCTTTCATTCAATAAACTGCTTTTTCAAAAAAAATGGGGTCCTTCTTTTTCTTTCCAGTTGTTATCTATTCACTGCATCTTTAATTGCCTTTTCCATAACATATCAAATAAAAGGTCATTTGATTTAAGGAAGGCGTCCAAACATTTACAGAGTGGCTTGAAGGAGTAATGTCTATATCATCATTTTGGGAAGAATATTTTTTTTTACCCTACAGAAAAAATAAGACCTTAAAAATATGTTTTAATTTCTTTTTAACCAAAAAAGAGAGAGAAAGACAGAGACACTCACTCACACACACACACACACACACATAGGTATTATATTAAGGTATAAAACTACAACCTGACCACCTGGTATTGAATTAATATTTTATAAAGGAAAAAAAACTGATAATACTAATAAAATTCTCTGGTGTGTAAAATTATAAATTAAGAGAAACTAATGTCATGTACAAAGTGAAAACTTCTGTCCTGTATATCTGGTTTATGGTTTGCTTTCAGATAAAAAGGAGCACCATTCAAGCCTCATTTGAACCATGGTACCAGTTTACCAGTAAATTACTATCATATCCTGTTATTTTTGAGATTCTGACCTTTCAGTTTGTTTAATCAGGAAATATTTAAAATTACAGTGCTTAGGTTCAGCTTCTAGGTTTCACAGCAGCTCTTTTGCCAGCAGCCTGTCCTCCTCCATAGGGTTTCTGGTAGAAGCTATCTATGACTGGTAGAATATCAAAGTTTTATCAAACCATATGATCCACAAAGTCTTAACTTTTCCTCATTACTCCTCAACCCACACGCCCAGTTCCACCCTAGAAATTAGTAATGCAATCCAGAAGGGACCTTTGGAGTTGCTAAACCAAACAGAGTCTAGCAGAGAATCCTAGACTCAGTAGAAAGATCTATTTAAATGGGTTTGTTGTTGTTCAGTCCTAAGTCATGTCTGACTCTTTGCTACACCATGGATGACAGCACACCAGGCTCCTCTGTATTTTACTATTTCCCAGAGTTTGTTCAAACTTAGGCCCATTGAATTGGTGGTGCCATCCAAACATTTCATCCTCTGTTGCCCTCTTCTCCTTCTGCCTTCAATCTTTACCAGCATAAGGGTCTTTTCCAGTGAATTGTCTCTTTGCCTCAAGTGGCCAAAGTAAATGGATTTATAAATCTAGAAAAAAAAGTTCTAACTGTGGTACTGAAAAATGAAAATTAGTGAAGTCCATTAGCATACCATTCTCACAATGGTCATCATGATCAGTTGATAATACAATTTATTCTTATAGCTAAAAAGTCTGAATCCAACTTCTAAAATATACATGAAATATTTATCAGAAGGAATTTGAAATAATGGCAAAAGGCAGACTTGGGAGCTTAGTTTTTATTTTCCTCTGAAAATGTCTGCCTTAAAGATAGAGGTTTTGATTGTGTAAATCACAGCCTAGATGTGACATTTGCTAAAATCTTAGAGAAGTAAATTCTTCAGTATACTGGCATATTTCCTAGGGGGGAAAAACAAAAACAAATGAAACTACAGAAGTCATGAGATTCTATATGGAGAAAATACTGAATATGGCTATATTTTTTAAAAATAATTTATTATTTTTATCTTTCTAGCTACCCAAACATCAGAAGACAACTTCTAAGTCTTAAAAAGAATCTATAAATAATAAATATAGTTCAGTGGCAAACTTTAGATTTTGAATATCTAAATGCTCTTATATGTTATTAAGAGCATGTTATTCTTGGATAATCCAGGGCCCCACATTCTTCTACTTCTCCTCTGGCCTTCTCACACATTTACAAGGAAATGGACCAAAACATTCATTAAATACTAGGAAAATTAAGCTCTAGAGAAAATATTTTAGGACTATAGCAATGGGCTTTATTTTCTTATTCTAAGTACAATAATGATAATATCTTGTGTTTAAAATGTCTTTCTTTGAAAGCATTTGAGCATGTTGTTTTTGTTTGTGCTGTTAATAGGTTACCCTGTGTTCTCATGACATACTTTAAGCCACTTGACTCACTGGTAGAGGGTTAGAAATTAGAAGTTTAGAGTCTCAGCCTCCCCACTGTATGTCTAAAGTCCTACTCTTTTATATGTTAGTTACATATTGGCTAATTCATAAGGTACCCACCTCAGGGACAGACTCTAAAGGCTTCTGAGTAATAGCAGAAGGTCACACCAATTAAGGTTACTTTTCTTCCCCTTGGGTATGAGCTCTGTTCTTTTGTGACAGAGCTAATTTTTATTTTTAAAATCAACTCCTTGCTTTTTCCTGAATAGTCATTATCTAAAGAAAGAACTGTCTGAGCTGTTACCTTCGGGTCTAACTTCAGGTCTGCCACATGCCAAATAAATCTTAGCACATTTCTTCCTGCACAGATCAGAAAGAGGACCTTAACATCATCCAGGCCAGGAAGTCAGGTCTGATTAGCCATAAATGGAAGAATCTCCATTTACTAAGAATCCCCATTTACTAAGTAACTAAGTTCTTTCTACTTTAATTTTTTTTTAATAGAAAATTGGGTTGACAAAATAACTAGTAATTATATCACTGGATTCCTGTAAGTTTTAAAGAGAAATTGTGTATTTAATATNTCTTATTATTCAAAAGTATAATCTTAGATGGGCAAAGAAGGAACCATTATTTATTACTTAAGAACTCAGCAGGCCCTAGTTTATCAGACGCTCGAGCAGAGAAAAAACCCTTGGGAAAATAGAACACAAACATTATTAAGTGGAGGAATGGGGTGGAAGAGAGTTCTGGATCATTCTTGACTAAAGAGGAAGGCAAATCTCAGTGGAGACCAGATCGTAAGATAATGATGAGAAAAAAGAAGTAAAGAGACAGAAGATTATTCAAAAACCTAAGCTCACTTTCTATTCTTTTTTCCAGAGCCAATCTATGTAGAGAACAATTATAAATTATATCTTAATATTTGGATTATGCATGAGTATATCTGAAAATGAACCTTGAAACCAGCAATTGACGAAGTCCTAAGAACTTGTCCTTGAACTAGAAGAGGGTTCAAGCTAGAAATCTACTGCAAGCAAACTGAATAGATGCCACAATTTAAACCTTAGGATTTACCTTCCTCCTCCCTCTCCACCCCCTCACTTCAACGGGATCCTGCCAGTCAGTGATTTTCTTGGCAGTGTGTCCTTACAAGATATTTACATGATTTCTCTGCTGCACTTTCCATCCAAACTGGAAAGGAACCAGTTTTATGACAAATTTCTACTTGTCTCACTGGAAAAAAGGCAATGATTAACTACTAGAATTGCATCCAGACGTAGCTAAAAGCTGGTTCAGCTTTCATTCAATAAACTGCTTTTTCAAAAAAAATGGGGTCCTTCTTTTTCTTTCCAGTTGTTATCTATTCACTGCATCTTTAATTGCCTTTTCCATAACATATCAAATAAAAGGTCATTTGATTTAAGGAAGGCGTCCAAACATTTACAGAGTGGCTTGAAGGAGTAATGTCTATATCATCATTTTGGGAAGAATATTTTTTTTTACCCTACAGAAAAAATAAGACCTTAAAAATATGTTTTAATTTCTTTTTAACCAAAAAAGAGAGAGAAAGACAGAGACACTCACTCACACACACACACACACACACATAGGTATTATATTAAGGTATAAAACTACAACCTGACCACCTGGTATTGAATTAATATTTTATAAAGGAAAAAAAACTGATAATACTAATAAAATTCTCTGGTGTGTAAAATTATAAATTAAGAGAAACTAATGTCATGTACAAAGTGAAAACTTCTGTCCTGTATATCTGGTTTATGGTTTGCTTTCAGATAAAAAGGAGCACCATTCAAGCCTCATTTGAACCATGGTACCAGTTTACCAGTAAATTACTATCATATCCTGTTATTTTTGAGATTCTGACCTTTCAGTTTGTTTAATCAGGAAATATTTAAAATTACAGTGCTTAGGTTCAGCTTCTAGGTTTCACAGCAGCTCTTTTGCCAGCAGCCTGTCCTCCTCCATAGGGTTTCTGGTAGAAGCTATCTATGACTGGTAGAATATCAAAGTTTTATCAAACCATATGATCCACAAAGTCTTAACTTTTCCTCATTACTCCTCAACCCACACGCCCAGTTCCACCCTAGAAATTAGTAATGCAATCCAGAAGGGACCTTTGGAGTTGCTAAACCAAACAGAGTCTAGCAGAGAATCCTAGACTCAGTAGAAAGATCTATTTAAATGGGTTTGTTGTTGTTCAGTCCTAAGTCATGTCTGACTCTTTGCTACACCATGGATGACAGCACACCAGGCTCCTCTGTATTTTACTATTTCCCAGAGTTTGTTCAAACTTAGGCCCATTGAATTGGTGGTGCCATCCAAACATTTCATCCTCTGTTGCCCTCTTCTCCTTCTGCCTTCAATCTTTACCAGCATAAGGGTCTTTTCCAGTGAATTGTCTCTTTGCCTCAAGTGGCCAAAGTAAATGGATTTATAAATCTAGAAAAAAAAGTTCTAACTGTGGTACTGAAAAATGAAAATTAGTGAAGTCCATTAGCATACCATTCTCACAATGGTCATCATGATCAGTTGATAATACAATTTATTCTTATAGCTAAAAAGTCTGAATCCAACTTCTAAAATATACATGAAATATTTATCAGAAGGAATTTGAAATAATGGCAAAAGGCAGACTTGGGAGCTTAGTTTTTATTTTCCTCTGAAAATGTCTGCCTTAAAGATAGAGGTTTTGATTGTGTAAATCACAGCCTAGATGTGACATTTGCTAAAATCTTAAGAGAAGTAAATTCTTCAGTATACTGGCATATTTCCTAGGGGGGAAAAACAAAAACAAATGAAACTACAGAAGTCATGAGATTCTATATGGAGAAAATACTGAATATGGCTATATTTTTAAAAAATAATTTATTATTTTTATCTTTCTAGCTACCCAAACATGAGAAGACAACTTCTAAGTCTTAAAAAGAATCTATAAATAATAAATATAGTTCAGTGGCAAACTTTAGATTTTGAATATCTAAATGCTCTTATATGTTATTAAGAGCATGTTATTCTTGGATAATCCAGGGCCCCACATTCTTCTACTTCTCCTCTGGCCTTCTCACACATTTACAAGGAAATGGACCAAAACATTCATTAAATACTAGGAAAATTAAGCTCTAGAGAAAATATTTTAGGACTATAGCAATGGGCTTTATTTTCTTATTCTAAGTACAATAATGATAATATCTTGTGTTTAAAATGTCTTTCTTTGAAAGCATTTGAGCATGTTGTTTTTGTTTGTGCTGTTAATAGGTTACCCTGTGTTCCCATGACATACTTTAAGCCACTTGACTCACTGGTAGAGGGTTAGAAATTAGAAGTTTAGAGTCTCAGCCTCCCCACTGTATGTCTAAAGTCCTACTCTTTTATATGTGAGTTACATATTGGCTAATTCATAAGGTACCCACCTCAGGGACAGACTCTAAAGGCTTCTGAGTAATAGCAGAAGGTCACACCAATTAAGGTTACTTTTCTTCCCCTTGGGTATGAGCTCTGTTCTTTTGTGACAGAGCTAATTTTTATTTTTAAAATCAACTCCTTGCTTTTTCCTGAATAGTCATTATCTAAAGAAAGAACTGTCTGAGCTGTTACCTTCGGGTCTAACTTCAGGTCTGCCACATGCCAAATAAATCTTAGCACATTTCTTCCTGCACAGATCAGAAAGAGGACCTTAACATCATCCAGGCCAGGAAGTCAGGTCTGATTAGCCATAAATGGAAGAATCTCCATTTACTAAGAATCCCCATTTACTAAGTAACTAAGTTCTTTCTACTTTAATTTTTTTTTAATAGAAAATTGGGTTGACAAAATAACTAGTAATTATATCACTGGATTCCTGTAAGTTTTAAAGAGAAATTGTGTATTTAATATATCATATATGAAAGTGAAATTGCTAGTCACCTAAGTCGTGTCTGACTCTTTGCAACCCTGTAAAATGTAGCTCTCCAGGCTTCTCTGGCCATGGAAATTTGCAAACAAAAATATTGGCATGGGTAGCCATTCCCTTCTCCAGGGGATCTTCCTGACACAGGGATTGAGCCTGCTGCTGCTATTGCTGCTAAGTCACTTCAGTCGTGTCCGACTCTGTACAACCCCATAGATGGCAGCCCACCAGGCTCCCCCATCCCTGGAATTCTCCAGGGAAGAACACTGGAGTGGGTTGCCAGTTCGCTCTCCAATGCATGAAAGTGAAAAGTGAAAGAGAAGTCACTCAGTCATGTCTGACTCTTCGAGACCCCATGGACTGCAGTCCACCAGGCTCCTCCGCCCATGGGATTTTCCAGGCAAGAGTACTGGAGTGGGGTGCCACTGCCTTCTCCGGGGATTGAGTTTAGGTCTCCCATATTCCAGGCAGATTCTTTACCATCTGAGCCACTAGGGAAGCCTAACAGATTACCTATAATTATCTATGTATGTGTTAAGTAAGTGCTTGAGTAATTTTATTTTATTGTTTGAATTATGTCAAAATTTTTATCTTTACTCTATTAGTAAGTATCCCAACAGGTCCAGTATTGACCTCAGAAACACCAGCTGACCAGAAGGTTAAGTCTGTCAAGGCCTCAGTGCATCCTGCACAGTTTTACTTCCACCTGCACCCCACCGCTCCCAAAAAATAACTAGGAAAATTCAACAGGATTACTTTGGTCATCCAAGCACAATTACTCAGAGCTGAAATTATTTGAATAGCCTGGTTGTTCCTGAATCTAAATATATATAAATTGTTTTAAAACTCATTCATGAATTTTTCAGTTGAATTCTCAGAATATTCAGCACTTTTCAAAATATTGATGTTTATAGATTGGGTGAATATATGCATGAATATATGACATGTGTATATGTACTGCTGCTGCTGCTGTTGCTGCGTCACTTCAGTCATGTGCAACTCTGTGTGACCCCATAGATGGCAGCCCACCAGGCTCTCCTGCCCCTGGGATTCTCCAGGCAAGAACACTGGAGTGGGTTGCCATTTTCTTCTCTAATGCATGAAAGTGAAAAGTGAAAGTGAAGTCACTAGTCGTGTCCAACTCTCAGCGACCCCATGGACTGCAGCCCACCAAGCTCCTCCATCCATGGGATTTTCCAGGCAAGAGTACTGGAGTGGGGTGCCATTGCCTTCTCCAGTATATGTACTCAGTTCAGCTCAGTTCAGTCGCTTAGTCGTGTCCGACTCTGCAACCCCATGAGTTGCAGCACACCAGGCCTCCCTGTCCATTACCAACTCCCAGAGTTCACTCAAACTCACGTCCATCGAGTCGGTGATGACATCCAGCCATCTCATCCTCTGTTGTCTCCTTCTCCTGCCCCCAATCCCTCCCAGCATCAGAGTCTTTGCCAATGAGTCAACTCTTCCCATGAGGTGGCCAAAGTACTGGAGTTTCAGCTTCAGCATCATTCCTTCCAAAGAAATCCCAGAGTTGATCTTCAGAATGGACTGGTTGGAACTCCTTGCAGTCCAAGGGGCTCTCAAGAGTGGTGTTGGACTCTCAACTGTGGTGTTGGACTTTTCAAAAGCATCAATTCTTTGGCACTCAGCCTTCTTCACAGTCCAACTCTCACATCCATACATGACTACTGGAAAAACCATAGCCTGGACTAGATGGACCTTAGTCGGCAAAGTAATGTCTCTACTTTTGAATATGCTATCTAGGTTAGGTGATACTGAACTTTTTTTCCAAGGAGTAAGTGTTTTTTAATTTCATGGCTGCAGTCACCATCTGCAGTGATTTTGGAGCCCCCCACCCCCCCAAAAAAAGTCTGACACTGTTTCCACTGTTTCTCCATCTATTTCCCATGGAGTGATGGGACTGGATGCCGTGATTTTCGTTTTCTGAATGTTGAGCTTTAAGCCAACTTTTTCGCTCTCCTCTTTCATTTTCATCGAGGCTTTTTAGCTCCTCTTCACTTTCTGCCATAAGAGTGGTGTCATCTGCATATCTGAGGTTATTGATATTTCTCCCAGCAATCTTGATTCCAGCTTGTGTTTCTTCCAGTCCAGCGTTTCTCATGATGTACTCTCCATATAAGTTAAATAAGGAGGGTGACAAAGATGTGTATAAGAGACAGATCTAAGGGTTCCCTAAACTCTCACCCCTAGACAAGCACACATGCATATTCTCCAGTGACCACTGGAAGGGGCTCTCATCAGCCCCCTAACTCCTAGTTTTTGTAGACAAGTGAACAGAGATGCAGAGGCGGCAGATAATTTACTTGATATCTACACAAGTGTCTGGGGACAGAGAAAGAATAAAAATGGGAACCTCCTGATTATTCAAGCTTATTCTAGTAGAAGTCATTATAAATGAAAAGTGAAAATTATGTGATCCTGAGTTAGAAAAGCCCAAAGGTGGCCTTTCCATGTGTGTTAACCATTGGCTTCCCTGGAGGCTCAGATGGTAAAGTGTCTGCCTGCAATGCGGGAGACCNAATTTGATCTCTGGTTCCTCTGCCTTTTCTAAAACCAGCTTGAACATCAGGAAGTTCTATATATGTGTGTGTGTAGTATATTCAATAAAATCATGCAAGAAATCTCCCTGTATTAAATTGCAAACATTAAGAATATTCAGTAATAAGATAATGAGTATGCCTAAATTACTACATGCAGATGATTATAAAAGAAAAGAAGCATTTTTTTCAAAGATTAAATGGATTTTCTTTCAGTATTTCAGTTTTAAATATGGCCTCAGATATAATGTATACTGTGTGATACTGAACTTTTTAGTTCTCCATCTAAAATCCATGTATTTAATATTTTCCATTCTATTTTTTTCTATGAAAACACTAGCTTGTTGTTTTTAAATTGTTGATAGAAACAGGATGGAATTGCAAGATCTTTAAAAAGACTTTTTCAATCTTCCTTATTTAAAATGGATTTTGTAAAACAAAAGAGCAAGTCTATGAAATTCTTATACATGTTTTTGCTTAAAGATAAAGTCAAGAGTCTTTAAAAATGCCAAACTTCATACTGAAAAGGAAAATCTTAATTTTTAGGGATTATGGGATTTTATGTTTATAAATTAAATTTACTCCAAGTAGTATATGTCTGGATTGATGAATATCTGCCTTAGGTAAGCCATCGTAGTCTTAACCTGCTTATTCATACTGTTTCTCTTTTCTTTTTTAGTTTCAACTTTAAAGAGTTTTATTGAAATGTATAGCAAAGACTCTAGGACATGAACTGTGAACGAACATATTGGATTGGAGATGATCTCAGAGGCCAGAGCTATATATAATTCAGACTGTGCTAAATCATATAAACATTTCAGCCTTTGTTGTTTTCTTTTAAGTCATTTTTATTATATGCTTTTTTTTTTTTCTGGGCAAAGTGCCTTCAACTTGTCCTGTTTTCTTCTCTTTTATCAATCTTCGTTATTTATATAACAGTTTCCTTTGACTTATAACTTACAAATTGACATGAAGCTGTTTCTTTCTGGATCAGAAAAAGAAAATAAGTTATGTATTACTCTTTTTAATTAAACCATGTGGACATCTGGAAGCAGAATCTAAGCCTGTCACCCTCTCATGATATAAAGCAAATATGATTATTCCACAGAGGAAACTAAAACAGAGGTGTTCTTTCCTCATCTCCCCACCTCATGGAAATAAGTTTAATTTATGGGAATTTCTGTGACAGGCAGTCTGTACCAGAGAAGAAGGGCACAGCAATTACCTTGGAAAACAAAACAGAGTTTCATCAAATACCTCCTAGTTCCTGGAGAGTTTGCTCAAACTCCATTTAATTTTTGACAGAGGGTTTAGCTATATAGAAAGGGAAGGATAAACTTCCAAGGCAAACATTCTTAATAGATGCCAACTTCAGGAGAAACAATGGTGTGTTGTTTCCTCAGCCATTCAGTCAAGTAGTTTGTACTCTAAGACTTTATATACAAGGAAAATGTTTACAACACTCAGTGGCTGTGAGATGTGCCAGCTGGTGTGTTAAATGCACTCACAGTTAGCTAAGGTGTTCCATTTCCTAATCTATGTGTCTCAAAGTAACAGGGTCACACACTGGTGTAGTGCCCTGAACAATTAAAAACAATAGACAGACACTGGCAGTAACAGGATTCAACCTATTACAGTGTATTCAATGAGCTGAAAAATTATACAACTGAAAAAAAAATGCATTCTTGAGTCATCTGAGACCTAAAGGGACATAATGTAACTGAATTGTTTAGCCACTAAATCCACAGCTCAACTATCGAGGTATTATAGAAGCAGTCATAGGAGCTGAAATAGAGAGTGCTATTTCAGTCTTTGTTAACATAGAATTATTGCTAGTCTGTGCTATCAGAATTATTCTCTATGAAATAATCACATCCAATCTTAAAAACAGAGCATTTTTAAATATAAAGCAAATGCCTCCAACTCATGAACAGTGTTTTCATAAACAATCAAAGTAGTTTTACTTTGTACAAAGCAATAGGTGTATAAAGCATTGATGTCCACAACTGTAGCATACGTGAATAGTGATCTGCTACCTGCTGCTGCTGCTAAGTCACTTCAGTCGTGTCCGACTCTGTGTGACCCCGTAGACGGCAGCCCACCAGGCTCTGCCGTCCTTGGGATTCTCCAGGCAAGAACACTGGAGTGGGTTGCCATTTTCTTCTCTAATGCATGAAAGTGAAAAGTGAAGGTGAAGTCACTCAGTCATGTCCAACTCTTAGTGACCTCATGGACTGCAGCCTACCAGGCTCCTCTGTCCATGGGATTTTCCAGGCAAGGATACTGGAGTGGGGTGCCTTTGCCTTCTCCGGATCTGCTACCTAGTGGTCTCCTAAAAATGTCATTCAACTCTATTATATGGACAGTTCTATGATTCTTAGAGTTGAGCCAGAATTATTACTCTAGTCTACCTACTGTGACTCATATAGAATAATAGCACAGACAAAACTCACCTTGAAGATGCTTCTCTTGACCTCTTGGACAGATAGACTATATTTTCCCACTTTTAACCTTGATCAAGAGACTGGTTTCTGCTCCGCTCTTCTCTCACCACCATTTCCAGCATCAAAGAAGGCTTTGGGATTCTCTGGGCCCATTCTGCAGATTTATATGTTTCATGTCACCTTTCACTTGTGAAAAGCCATGTGGCTGCAGTTCTGGTGTTGAAAAAAAAAAAAAAAAGACTCAAGTTTAGAGGAGCCTCAACACATGCTAAAATCTCTTGCCAATATTTTAAAAATCCCCTCATTGTTGTAGCTTCCCTTGATAGCTGGACTCATGCCTGAGTGGCAGGTTAAGTCTTGTAGATCTCTGAGATTTTAGGCTCCCTCAGGCTAGATTTCTAGAACTTGGAAACAATTTTGAGAAAGCAATTTCAAACCTTTGCCCTAAGCAAGAACTGACAGAATTTCCCATTATAATAATTCCAACATGCATCTTTAAAGAACCAAAGCCAATGGATTTTCATCAGACTCAAAGAAAATATTGGCGCTTTTCAAAATCCATCAGAGTTCCTTTACAACCCAACTCTTTTCATAGGCAAAGTTATCTGGCTTATATTCAGAACTTCCATAGACAGATATTTAAACCACGGGTAGATGTGTTTTCACTTAAACAATGACTTCCCACATATGCTATAGAAGAAGATTTACCACTATCACTGGATATTTCACTGCATGTGAAAATTAGCTTCAGTTTAAGCCACATCTTTCTGTGAAGTTTGGCAAAAGAAGGCAGCCAGGTTTGGAAGATTATGAATTCTGAGATGGAACTTGATTCATGGCTTCTAATAAAGATATTTTAATGCTCCTGCCAAATTCAGCAACAAGCTTGCCAGAAAGTAGAATCTCAAGTAAACGTATCCTTTAATCTTGTGTGAGAAAAGAAAACAAGCCCAAGAGCAACAAGGGTTGGATATAAGGGGGTTCGTTTCTATTACTTTTCCCAAAAAAAGTCAGCTGCTCCCTCCAACCCCCCCAAAAGAAAAAAACACATCAGTAATATCTGGTATTGTTCACAGTCATTAGCAAGAAGAGGGGACTCTTGTCAGTTGAGTATCTCTACGGAGGAATGCCCCTTGTGCGTTACCTTCTTAAATATATGCATTATTCCCAATAAACAGAGACAGCTTTTGATAGTCCAAATTAGTAGAGGTGAGAAGCAGCAGGGAGGGAGTAAGTCCAATCAAAATGACTAGCAATAAACTCAACAGGGGTTGGCTTTCGATTTTGTTTTTGTGCTTGCGTTGGAATATGGGTGTGTCTGGCATTCTGGGAATTTGCATTTCAGACAAAGTAATAAAAAGACCATAGAAACCTAACTCAGAAAAGCTGGAGAGTCACTTTAGCTCTTCATCTGCTCAACTTCTGGTTACCACATTCCCTTCTGGAGGTAGCACATCCACTTCTCCAGTTATTATCTAATCTAATTAAGTGAAGTGTTGTATTCTTTGTTTCTCAGCCGGAAAGTGAAAGCACAGTTTTGCAGGGAATGATGATGTAAAACTTGAGCAGTGGAGATGTGATTGTTTCCTTAGAAAATTAGTGGAATAAAATCAGTCTGATTCTTGGGAAATTGTAACTTGTCACACGTTTTCAGAGATATTTAGCCTATTGCACTTGATAATTGCATCCATTTTGCAAAACAAGATTGCTTCTGGAAATTTTACCTACACCCCACTCCCTCACACACACACACCCTCAGTCACATCACACACACATCCCTCAACTCTGAAACTGAGACAGGGACAAACATCTAGGTAGTGATCCAGAAGAATAAAAATCCAGGGAAGGCCAGTGGGAGATGTGTTGTCTAGCAACAAAACAAGGAGAGACTACTCAAGAACATCTTTCACCTGGAAGAGAAACAACACCCCCTGCCCCCCAATACTGGGTCAATGACATTACAAGACAAAAACATTTGAAAATTTATTTAACCTATACATTCTATTTTCCAAGAGGTAAACATTTAGGTATTTGGCAGGTAGATTAAACCATATGTTCACTTGCACAGATAGTGCCATTTTGTGGCAGCTTAAAAAACATTTTTAATATATGATTTCTCTGTTTTACAATAATTTCCCTATTTCTAATTCCTTTCAATTACTGATTGAGATGAAAGAAACAGAGTGCACAGATTCTTCAAGCTTGAAAAGTTGTTTACCACAAAGTGTTTCATTTTTCTCAGAGTTGTCTCATGAGGACAGATATCTGTAAACAGTGAGAATTTGGGGACTTGGCTGATACACTGGTTATGGAAAGTCATGCTCTGTCGCCAAGTTCCAGAGATGTTTGCACAGTATCTAGGTGATTGGATTATATACATGGCAAAGTGACAAATATTAGTTATACAAATCAAATTCTTAAAAGTATCCAATGATGGGACATTCTAAGTTAAAAATTAGAAATTCATCCCTTTTCTAAAATGAAAGCAAAAAGTTAACATTACTGCTTGTTTTATCAATCCATGCAAAAGCAAATAAAATAAAATGTTATTAAATTGTTAAATCCCACTAGTTTTACAATAGATGCTTTTAACTAACATCTTTGTTGTAGAAGTGACAGCATATATTAGTAAAGCACTGACAAGGTCATCAGTAAGATCCAGCTTAACTCAACGTGGCATTTTTACTCAATGAAGAAAATTTGTTCTGGAAAAACAGGTTAAGGAAAACAACAAAAATGGGGAAATATAATTGCATATTCATAAGCCACACCAAATAGAAAAAAAAATCGAAAAGAAACATGAGCGCCATTTGACATAGTTGGCATAAATAATGACTGAAATTATGAGTTGTAAGTACAAAGTCAAAATAGATGAACTAGTGTGTATAAAAAAGAAGGATATTTCTTCTATGATACATCTAGAACTTATTGTGATAGACATTAGAGAAACATGTTATGTAACTAAAAGGAAAAAGATAGTCATTATTTTTCAAGGGATTTGAATTTAGCCATCCAAAGGTTGTGGCACAAACTATAGATTATATTAATATTCTATCTATTTTTTTAACAAAATGCAAGTTTGGATAATTCTTATATTCTTCAGTATCATTACACTGGAATAGCTGCACTTAAGCTACAAATTTACACAGTAATAAGGCAACCAAAGCTGTACGTAATTTCAGGTGGAGGAGTAGGTGGGTGTGGAGTACATCTCTCTCCACGGATATATCAGGAATACACCTTCAGACGCAGAAGTGCACGCAGAGCACCAGCTGATAGCGGACTGCAGTACCTGATGAGCGGAAAAGAATATATAGTCCCATGCAAAACTCAGTAGAATGAAGGAACTAGGGGGGAAGAGGAGTGTTAGTAGGACTGGACCTCCCCTTGGCAGGTAGGGGAACTGAAGCAGGGGTCCAGTCCCCACATAGGGGCAATTGTCTGAGTCAGGGAGAAACATTTAAGGCTGAGAGTGAAACAGCTGATCTCTGGCAGCCTAAATGGAATGAGAATCAGGCAGTCCTTGCCACAGCCATACATACCCTAGAGAGGGACACAGATCCCCTAGAAAATACAGCAGCTGGGAGCTGGAGTTTAGGGGTTATAGAGCAATCCCTGGGTGAGGACTGCTGTTGACTGAAGAGAGACAGATCGAGGGGAGGTTCGAGAGAGGAGGCCATGGTGGAAAATGCCTGTGGAGGAAAGCTGAGCAGCCCTGGAGGCAAGGCAATACTGCTGAGTCATGCATGGCGGGGGTGCCATCACCATAGCCACTCTTCCACCACACACCAGCATTGGCAGCTGAACAGTAGAGAAGCTGGCCCGTCAAATGCCTGACACACTGAACTACGAAGTAGGACCCCACCCAGGGTGCCCTTTTAAGTGCCTGACCCACCTATCTACAGAGTAGGACCCCAGCCAGGGGTGCCCCCTCTATGTGCCTGACATGCTGAACAACAGAGAAAGACCCCAGGCAAAGAAGCCCTCTAAGTGCTTCAATGGGCAGAGTTATGGAGAAAGACTGGCCAAAGAGGTCTTCTGATCACAAGCTACAAGATGCTCAAAAAAAGATGGAGAAGACAATAACTCCCACGCATCGGAGGCAGTCCATGTCTCTGCACACTTGGGACCACCAGGGTTCCCATAAGCCAGGCAGCTGTGCCATCTTCACATTCAACTCTCACTGGGGCAAGAGCTGCCACAGGCAAATAAAAGTCTTGCTTCTACACATGCAGGGTCGTTTTGGTAGTGTTCACCTCTTTGCAAACCTGTAGACTATGGCCTGCCAGGCTTCTCTGTCAGGAAGGGCGGGTTCTCCAGGCAAGAATACTGGGGCATATTGGCCAATATTTGTTACCATACTCTTCTAAAGCACTATATTTCTTGCTGCCCTAGCCACCAACTCCCCTGAATACCTGGTGCTGCCAGAACCCCTGCCACCCGAGCAGCTGCACCACCTCCACACCTGTCCCTCACAGGGGCAAACCCAAGTCCTCCAGGGCAGCCTCAGGAGCAAGTCCCAGTGGACCACCCAAGTGCATAGGTGGAAGTAAAACCACAGTTGAAACCCAAGGGCAGTGTGACTAAGGAAGAAGAGCCAAAGCCTTCCCACCAGCTGTACAAGCTGCAGATTAAATCCACACAATCAACCAGGCAGACTCTGTGTCTATGGAATATATAAAAGGTCATTGAGAACTCCCACAAAAGGAAACACTAGTTCTGATAGCTGTGGACACTGGAGGCAAGAACACAGATGAGTAAGACCCGATTAGAAACTGAGCTGCCCCCACAACAAGTCCAGAGACCAGCACAGTGTTAGAGGGCATCCTAGGGAGGTGAGGGGGACTGTGACTCCCAGCAAGGGAAAGGACTCTGACAACAGTGACTCAAGAGAAACAGTTATTATTCTTATGTTTTGACTTGTTTTGTAGATTCTTTTGGATTTTTTTCTTTTCCTCCCTGCCCCCCCCACCCCCGTTGTAGTTGTTGATTTTATTGGCACTATGAAATCTAATTAAGCTTTTGAGTGTTTTTCTCTTTTTCCTCAGTCACATTTTTATTGTTGTTATTAATATATGCCTCTACACTGGGCTTTTGCAGTTTTAGGAGTTTTCCTTTTTTTTTTCCTCTCTCTTTTTTTAATTTAACTTTTTTAAACCTATTAGTACTTTTTCTACATTTATTCCTTTGTTTGCTTTTCCTACTGTTCTTTTCCCCTTGCAGTTAATCTTTCATGTATATAAATCTTTATCTACTTCTATTTTACTTTGCATATCTATTCTTTCTTTCTTTCCTTTTCTCTCAACATATTTGTTATTTTTATTTTCATTGTTTTTTTCCCCAGTTGGCACCTTGCTTTAGTTTTGTGTTCCAGTTTATGCTTTAGACAGTTTTGTTCTGGTAGACATAATTTTTTGTTCCCTTTGTTTGCTGGGTAAATCTATTGTCTTTTATTTTTGTTGGACAGTTTTAATTTTGCTTATGAGTGTATATGTATATGTATATTCAGTTACACTTTTTATTGTTGTTCTAAACCTTTGCCTCTATGCTNTGTACGTAATTTCAGGTGGAGGAGTAGGTGGGTGTGGAGTACATCTCTCTCCACGGATATATCAGGAATACACCTTCAGACGCAGAAGTGCACGCAGAGCACCAGCTGATAGCGGACTGCAGTACCTGATGAGCGGAAAAGAATATATAGTCCCATGCAAAACTCAGTAGAATGAAGGAACTAGGGGGGAAGAGGAGTGTTAGTAGGACTGGACCTCCCCTTGGCAGGTAGGGGAACTGAAGCAGGGGTCCAGTCCCCACATAGGGGCAATTGTCTGAGTCAGGGAGAAACATTTAAGGCTGAGAGTGAAACAGCTGATCTCTGGCAGCCTAAATGGAATGAGAATCAGGCAGTCCTTGCCACAGCCATACATACCCTAGAGAGGGACACAGATCCCCTAGAAAATACAGCAGCTGGGAGCTGGAGTTTAGGGGTTATAGAGCAATCCCTGGGTGAGGACTGCTGTTGACTGAAGAGAGACAGATCGAGGGGAGGTTCGAGAGAGGAGGCCATGGTGGAAAATGCCTGTGGAGGAAAGCTGAGCAGCCCTGGAGGCAAGGCAATACTGCTGAGTCATGCATGGCGGGGGTGCCATCACCATAGCCACTCTTCCACCACACACCAGCATTGGCAGCTGAACAGTAGAGAAGCTGGCCCGTCAAATGCCTGACACACTGAACTACGAAGTAGGACCCCACCCAGGGTGCCCTTTTAAGTGCCTGACCCACCTATCTACAGAGTAGGACCCCAGCCAGGGGTGCCCCCTCTATGTGCCTGACATGCTGAACAACAGAGAAAGACCCCAGGCAAAGAAGCCCTCTAAGTGCTTCAATGGGCAGAGTTATGGAGAAAGACTGGCCAAAGAGGTCTTCTGATCACAAGCTACAAGATGCTCAAAAAAAGATGGAGAAGACAATAACTCCCACGCATCGGAGGCAGTCCATGTCTCTGCACACTTGGGACCACCAGGGTTCCCATAAGCCAGGCAGCTGTGCCATCTTCACATTCAACTCTCACTGGGGCAAGAGCTGCCACAGGCAAATAAAGTCTTGCTTCTACACATGCAGGGTCGCTTTGGTAGTGTTCACCTCTTTGCAAACCTGTAGACTGTGGCCTGCCAGGCTTCTCTGTCAGGAAGGGCGGGTTCTCCAGGCAAGAATACTGGGGCATATTGGCCAATATTTGTTACCATACTCTTCTAAAGCACTATATTTCTTGCTGCCCTAGCCACCAACTCCCCTGAATACCTGGTGCTGCCAGAACCCCTGCCACCCGAGCAGCTGCACCACCTCCACACCTGTCCCTCACAGGGGCAAACCCAAGTCCTCCAGGGCAGCCTCAGGAGCAAGTCCCAGTGGACCACCCAAGTGCAGAGGTGGAAGTAAAACCACAGTTGAAACCCAAGGGCAGTGTGACTAAGAAAGAAGAGCCAAAGCCTTCCCACCAGCTGTACAAGCTGCAGATTAAATCCACACAATCAACCAGGCAGACTCTGTGTCTATGGAATATATAAAAGGTCATTGAGAACTCCCATAAAAGGAAACACTAGTTCTGATAGCTGTGGACACTGGAGGCAAGAACACAGATGAGTAAGACCCGATTAGAAACTGAGCTGCCCCCACAACAGGTCCAGAGACCAGCACAGTGTTAGAGGGCATCCTAGGGAGGTGAGGGGGACTGTGACTCCCAGCAAGGGAAAGGACTCTGACAGCAGTGACTCAAGAGAAACAGTTATTATTCTTATGTTTTGACTTGTTTTGTAGATTCTTTTGGATTTTTTTCTTTTCCTCCCTGCCCCCCCCACCCCCGTTGTAGTGTTGATTTTATTGGCACTATGAAATCTAATTAAGCTTTTGAGTGTTTTTCTCTTTTTCCTCAGTCACATTTTTATTGTTGTTATTAATATATGCCTCTACACTGGGCTTTTGCAGTTTTAGGAGTTTTCCTTTTTTTTTTCCTCTCTCTTTTTTTAATTTAACTTTTTTAAACCTATTAGTACTTTTTCTACATTTATTCCTTTGTTTGCTTTTCCTACTGTTCTTTTCCCCTTGCAGTTAATCTTTCATGTATATAAATCTTTATCTACTTCTATTTTACTTTGCATATCTATTCTTTCTTTCTTTCCTTTTCTCTCAACATATTTGTTATTTTTATTTTCATTGTTTTTTTCCCCAGTTGGCACCTTGCTTTAGTTTTGTGTTCCAGTTTATGCTTTAGACAGTTTTGTTCTGGTAGACATAATTTTTTGTTCCCTTTGTTTGCTGGGTAAATCTATTGTCTTTTATTTTTGTTGGACAGTTTTAATTTTGCTTATGAGTGTATATGTATATGTATATTCAGTTACACTTTTTACTGTTGTTCTAAACCTTTGCCTCTATGCTGGGCTTCTGTATTCCTATGGCGTTCTCCTTTTTTTCCCTTTCTCTTTCTTCTTCCATTTTTTTTCTGTTTTTTATAATTTTGTTTTAATTTTTTAAACCTATTATATTTTTCTACATTTATTCCTTTGTTTCCCTCTTCTACTGTTCTTTCCCCCTGGCAGTTAATCTTTAATGTATATAAATCTTCTTCATCTACCTATGTTTAACTTTGCATATCTACTTGTTCTTTCTTTCTTTTTTTTTCTTTCCTTTCCTCTCACCATATTTGTTAGTTTTATTTTCATTGTTTTATTCCCCATTTGGCACCATGCTTTAATTTTGTTTTTGAGTTTGTGCTTTACTTAGTTCTATTCTGGTAGAAAATTTTTTGGTTTCATTTGTTCTCCAGGTCAATCTATTGTACTTAATTTTTGTTGGACTGTTTCGATTTTGCTTATGGGTGTATATGTGTATATTCCATTATTTTAATTATTATTTGCCTGATTTTGTAACTGCCATTTGTCTGGTGTTCTCTTTGGTTTCTCATTTTTGGATATGTGTTTTAATCTCACTTAATGCCATAACAAGCCACTTGTGGAATCTTCATTCCTGACCAGAGATCAACTCCTGAGCCTTTGGAGTGGAAACACTGACTCCAAGACCATAGGCTACCAGAGAAATAACCCTAGGAGGTATTACATAGTGAGAACTCACACAAAGGAAACCACTGGAATATAAGACCCAGAAACACCCAACCACCAGTAGCACCCTGTGCAGGATGCCTCATCTAAACAAGAAACAAAACAAAAACACAAATCCAATCAGTAGACAGGATTACCACCTCACTCAGCATTGCCCTTCAGAGAAAAAACACAAAACTCAGCACAAATCTCACCCTGTACAAAGCTTACACAAACCACTAGACCAACCTTAGGAGGGAAGAAACCAGAAGAAAAAGGAATTCAGCCTTGAAGCCTGGGAAAAAGAGACCTCAAACAAAATAAGTTTTTAAAAAATAAATAATGAAAAGGCAAAGAAATACTACACAAATGAAGGAACAAACTAGAAACAAAGACATCCAAATAAATGAAGAGGAAATATGCAAACTACCTGGAAAAGAATTCAGAATAATGATAGTAAAGATCAAAACCTTGAAAACAAAATGGAAAAAATGTAAGAATCAATTAACAAAGACCGAGAAGAATTAAAGAGTAATGATGCAGAGACAAACACAATTGCTGAAATTAAAACTACTCCAGAAGGAATCAATCGGAGAAGGCAATGGCATCCCACTCCAGTACTCTTGCCTGGAAAATCCCATGGTTGGAGGAGCCTGGCAGGCTGCAGTGCATGGAATCGCGAAGAGTCAAACACAACTGAACGACTTCACTTTCACTTTTTACTTTCATGCATTGGAGAAGGAAATGGCAACCCACTCCAGTGTTCTTGCCTGGAGAATCCCAGGGACGGGGGAGCCTGGTGGGCTGCCGTCTCTGGGGTCGCACAGAGTCGGACACAACTGAAGCGACTTAGCAGCAGCAGCAGAAGGAATCAATAGCAGAATATCTGAAGCAGAAGAACGCATCAGTAAACTGGAAGATGAAATGGTAGAAATAACTTCTGAAGAGCAAAATAAAGTAAAAAGAATGAAAGGAACTGAGGACAGTCTCAGAGACCTCTGGGAAAATATCAAACGCTCCAACATTTGAATTACAGGGGTCCCAGAAGAAGAAGAGAAAAAGAAAGGGTATGAGAAAATTGTTGAAGAGANTATCAAACGCTCCAACATTTGAATTACAGGGGTCCCAGAAGAAGAAGAGAAAAAGAAAGGGTATGAGAAAATTGTTGAAGAGACTATAGTTTCCTTTCCCCAACATGGAAAAGGAAATAGTCAATCAAGTCCAAAAGGCACAAAGAGTCCCATACAGGATAAACTCAAGGAGAAACATGCAAAGACACATACTAGTCAAACTAACAAAGACTAAACACAAAGAAAGAATATTAAAAGCAGCAAGGGAGAAGCAACAAGTAACATACAAGGGAAANAACAACAGACTGGTTCCAAATAGGAAAAGGAGTTCATCAAGGCTGTATATTGTCACCCTGCTTATTTAACTTATATGCAGAGTACATCATGCAAAATGCTGGACTGGAAGAAACACAAGCTGGAATCAAGATTGCCGGGAGAAATATCAGTAACCTCAGATATGCAGATGACACCACCTCTATGGCAGAAAGTGAAGAGGAGCTAAAAAGCCTCTTGATGAAAGTGAAAAAGGAAAGTGAAAAAGTTGGCTTAAAGCTCAACATTTAGAAAATGAAGATCATGGCATTCAGTCCCATCACTTCGTGGGAAATAGATGGGGAAACAGTGGAAACAGTGCCAGACTTTATTTTTTTGTGCTCCAAAATCACCGCAGTGGTGATTGCAGCCATGAAATTAAAAGATGCTTACTCCTTGGAAGAAAAGTTATGACAAACCTAGGTAGCTTATTCAAAAGCAGAGACATTATGTTGCCGACTAAGGTCCGTCTAGTTAAGGTTATGGTTTTTCCAGTAGTCATGTATGGATGTGAGAGTTGGACTGTGAAGAAGGCT
>SJYW01046952.1:807115-826587 GCA_006410735.1 Raphicerus campestris | reverse complement strand
TGAACTTCCTGATGTTCAAGCTGGTTTTAGAAAAGGCAGAGGAACCAGAGATCAAATTGCCAACATCCGCTGGATCATGGAAAAAGCAAGAGAGTTCCAGAAAAACATCTATTTCTGATTTATTGACTCTGCCAAACCCTTTGACTATGTGGATCACAATAAACTGTGGAAAATTCTGAGAGAGATGGGAATACCAGACCACCTGACCTGCCTCTTGAGAAATCTGTATGCAGGTCAGGAAGCAACAGTTAGAACTGGACATGGAACAACAGACTGGTTCCAAATAGGAAAAGGAGTACGTTAAGGCTGTATACTGTCACCCTGCTTGTTTAACTTCTATTCAGAGTACATCATGAGAAACGCTGGGCTGGAAGAAACACAAACTGAAATCAAGATTGCCAGGAGAAATATCAATAACCTCAGATATGCAGATGACACCACCCTTATGGCAGAAAGTGAAAAGGAGCTAAAAAGCCTCTTGATGAGAGTGAAAGAGGAGAGTGAAAAAGTTGGCTTAAAACTCAACATTCAGAAAACAAAGATCATGGCATCCGGTCCCATCACTTCATGGGAAATAGTGGTGAAACAGTGGAAACAGTGTCCGACTTTATTTTTTGGGGCTCCCAGATCACTGCAGATGGTGATTGCAGCCATGAAATTAAAAGACCCTTACTCCTTCGAAGAAAAGTTATGACCAACCTAGATAGTGTATTCGAAAATAGAGACATTACTCTACCAACTAAGGTCCGTCTAGTCAAGGCTATGGTTTTTCCTGTGGTCATGTATGGATGTGAGAGTTGGACTGTGAAGAAGGCTGATCACCAAAGAATTGATGCTTTTGAACTGTGGTGTTGGAGAAGACTCTTGAGAGTACCGCGGACTGCAAGGAGATCCAACCAGTCCATTCTGAAGGAGATCAACCCTGGGATTTCTTTGGAAGGAATGATGCTGAAGCTGAAACTCCAGTACTCTGGCCACCCCATGAGAAGGGTTGACTCATTGGCAAAGACTCTGATGCTGGGAGGGATTGGGGGCAGGAGGAGAAGGGGACGACTGAGGATGAGATGGCTGGATGGTATCACAGACTCGATGGACGTGAGTCTAAGTGACTTCCAGGAGATGGTGATGAACAAGGAGGCCTGGCATGCTGCGAATCATAGGGTCACAAGGGTCGGACACGACTGAGCAATTGAACTCTACCGAAACCAGCTTTGTAACAAATGTTAAAGGGACTTATATAGTCAAAAAACATGAGAAGAAAAAAGATCTACAAAATCAACCACCAAAATTAAGAAAATGGAGATAGGAACATATATATTAGTAATTACTTTAAATGAAAATAGATTAAATACTTCAACCAAAAGACACAGACTGGCTGAATGGATATAAAAACAAGCCCACATATATGCTGTCTACAAGAAACCCACTTCAGACCTAAAGACACATATAGACAGAAAGAGAGAGGATGGGAAAAAATATTCCCTGCAAATGGGAAGCAAAATAAAGCTGGAGTAGCAATCTTTTTATCAGACAAAATAGACTTTAAAATAAAGAAGATTACAAGAGATAAGGAAGGACACTACATAATGATCAAGGGATCAATCCAAGAGGAAGGCATAACAACTATAAATATGTATGCACCCAACATAGGAGCACATCAATACATAAGACAAGCACTAACTGACATAAAAGAAGAAATTGACAATAACACAATAATAGTAGGATACTTTAACACCCCACTCACACCAATGGACAGATCACCCAAACTGAAAATTAATAAGGAAACACAAGTCTTAGATGACATATTAGATGAGATTGATCTCATTCAAATCTTTAGGACATTCCATCCAAATGCAGGAGAATACACCTTCTTCTCAAGTGCACATGGAACATTCTCCAGGATAGACCACATCCTGGGTCACAAATCAAACCTCAGTAATTTTAAGAATTGAAATCATATCAAGCACCTTCTCCGACCATAACACTACGAGAGTAGATATCAATTACAAGAAAAAAACTGTAAAAAAACACAAACACATGGAGATTGAACAACACATTTCTAAATAAGCAACAAGTTACTGAAGAAATCAAAAGGGAAATAAAAAAATTCCTAGAAACAAATGACAATGAAAACATGACAACTCAAAATCTATAAGATGCAGGAAAATAAATCCAAAGAGTTTATAACAATAAAATCCTACCTCAAGAAACAAAAAAGACATTGAATAGACAGCCTAACTTTACACCTAACTCAACTGGAAAAACAAAAACAAAAAAGTCCCGATATTAGTAGGAGGAAAAAAATCACAAAGATCTTAGCAGAAATAATTGAAAAATAAATGAAAGAAATAATAGTAAAGATAAAAACAACTAAAAGTTGGTTCTTTCAGAAGATAAACAAAATCGACAAGCTTTTGGCCAGACTCATCAAGAAAAAAGAGAGAAGAATCAAATCAACAAAATTAGAAATGAAAAAGGAGAGGTTACAACAGACAATGCAGAAACACAAAGGATTATAAGAGATTATTATGAACAGCTATGTGGCAATAAAATGGATAACCTGGAAGAAATGGACAGATTCTTAGAAAAGTTCAATCTTCTAAGACTGAACCAGGAAGAAACAGAAATTATGAACAATCCAATTACAAGCACTGAAATTTAAGCTGTGATAAAAAATCTCCTAGAAAACAAAAGCCCAGGACCAGATGGCTTCACAGGAGAATTCTATCAAACATTTAGAGAAGAGCTAATGCCTATCCCTCTAAAACTCTTTCAAAAAACTGCAGAGGAAGGAACACTTCCAAACTCATTCTATGAGGCCACCATCACCCTGATACCAAAGCCAGACAAAGACAAAACAAAAAATGAAAACTACAGGTCAATATCACTGATGAACATAGATGCAAAAATCCTCAACAAAATTTTAGCAAACAAAATTCAGCAACATATCAAAAAGGCTCATATTCCATGATCAAGTTGGGTTTATTCCAGGAATGCAAGGATTCTTCAATATATTCAAATCAATCAATGTGATACACCATATTAACAAATTGAAAGATAAAAACCATATGATAATCTCAATAGATGCAGAAAACACCTTTGACAAAATTCAACACCCATTTATCATAAAAACTCTTGAAAAAGAGGGCATAGAAGGAATCTACAGTAAAGGCCATATACAATAAGCTTACAGCAAACATATTCTCAATGGTGAAAATCTGAAAGCATTCCCCCTAAGTAGGAACAAGACAAAGGTGTCCAATTTCACCACTATTATTCAACATAGTTCAGCAAGTCCTAGTACAGCAATCAAAGAAGAAAAATAAATAAAAGGTATCCACATCAGAAAAGGAGAAGTAAAGCTCTCACTGTTTGCAGATGACATGATATTGTACATAGAAAACCTTAAAGATAGTATCAGAAAATTATTAGAGCTAATCAGTGAATTTAGCAAAGTTGCAGGATACAAAATCAATACATAGAAATCGCTTGCATTTCTATATACTAACAATGAAAAATCAGAAAGAGAAATTAAGGAATCAATCCATTCACCATTGCAAGAAAAAGAATTAAGTATCTAGGAATAAACTTACCTAAGGAGACAAAGAAACTGTACACAGAAAATTATAAGACACTGATGAAAGAAATCAAAGATGACATAAATAGATGGAGAAATATTCTATGTTCCTGGGTAGGAAGAATCAATATTATGAAAATAACTATACCACCAAATGCAATCTACAGATTCAATACAATCCCTATCAAATTACCAATAGCATTTTTCAGAGAACTAGAACAAAAAATTTCACAATTCATATGGAAACACAAAAGACCCCAAATAGACAAAGCAGTCTTAAAAAAGAAGAACGGAGCTGGAGGAATCAACCTTCTTGACTTCAGATTATACTACAAACCTACAGTCATCAAGACAGTATGGTACTGGCACAAAAACAGAAATATAAACCAATGAAACAAGATAGAAAGCCTAAAAATAAACCCATGCACTTATGGGTACCATATTTTTGACAAAGGAGGCAAGAATATACAATGGAGCAAAGACAGCCTTTTCAATAAATGGTGCTGGAAATACTGGACAGCTACATGTAAAAGAATGAAATTAGAACACTTCCTAACACCGTACACAAAGATAAATTCAAAATGGATTAAAGACCTAAATGTAAGACCAGGAAGTATAAAACTCTTGGAGGAAAACATCAGCAGGACACTCGATGACATAAATCAAAGCAAGATCCTCTATGACCCACCTCCTAGAGTAATGGAAATTTTAAAAAAAAGTAAACAAGTGGGACCTGATTAAACTAAAAAGGTTTTGCACAGCAAAGGAAACTATAAGCAAGGTGAAAAGACAACCCTAAGAATGGGAGAAAATAATAGCAAATGAAACAACTGACAAAAGATTATTTTCCAAAACATACAGGCAGCTCACAAAACTCAATGCCAGAAAAATAAACAGCCCAATCAAAACAGTGGGGAAAAGACCTAAACAGACATTTCTCCAAAGAAGACATACAGATGGCTGACAAACACATGAAGAGATACTCAACATAGCTCATTATTCAGTTCAGTTCACTCGCTCAGTCATGTCTGACTCTTTGCAACTCCATGAATTGCAGCACGCCAGGCCTCCCTGGCCATCACCAACTCCCAGAGTTCGCTCAGACTCACATCCATCGAGTCAGTGATGCCATCCGGCCATCTCATCCTCTGTCGTCCCCTTCTCCTCCTGCCCCCAATCCCTCCCAGCATCAGAGTCTTTGCCAATGAGTCAGCTCTTTGCATGAGGTGGCCAAAGTACTGGAGTTTCAGCTTTACCATCATTCCTTCCAAAGAAATCCCAGGGCTGATCTCCTTCAGAATGGACTGGTTGGATGTCCTTGCAGTCCAAGGGACTCTCAAGAGTCTTCTCCAACATCACAGTTCAAAGGCATCAATTTTTCAGTGCTCAGCCTTTTTCACAGTCCAACTCTCACATCCATACATGACCACAGGAAAAACCATAGCCTTGACTAGATGGACCTTAGTCAGCAAAGTAATGTCACTGCTTTTGAATATGCTATCTAGGTTAGTCATAACTTTTCTTCCAAGGAGTAAGCGTCTTCTAATTTCATGGCTGCAGTCACCATCTGCAGTGATTTGGGAGTCCAAAAAAGTAAAGTCTGACACTGTTTCCACTATTTCTCCATCTATTTCCCATGAAGTGATGGGACCGAATGCCATAATCTTTGTTTTCTGAATGTTGAGCTTTAAGCCAACTTTTTCACTTTCCTCTTTCACTTTCATCAAGAGGCTTTTTAGTTCCTCTTCACTTTTTGCCATAAGGGTGGTGTCATCTGCATAGCTGAAGTTATTAATATTTCTCCCAGCAACCTTGATTCCAGATTGTGATTCACCCAGCCCAGCATTTCTCATGATGTACTCTGCATATAAGTTAAATAAGCAGGGTGAAAATATACAGCCTTGACCTGTCTCTTATACACATCTCAAGTATACTAGAGTGGGTTGCCATGCTCTTCTCTAGGGTATCTTCACAAACCAGGGAACAAACTCAGGTTTCCCACAGTGCAGAAAGATTCTTTACCGTCTGAGCCACAAGGGCTGCCCCAAAATAGTGGAGTGTGTAGCTTATCCTTTCTCAGGGTATCTCCCAACCCAGGAGTTGAACTGGGGTCTCCTCCCTTAGAGAAGGATTCTGTACCAGCTGAGCTACTGTTGCAGAAACCAGTACTCAGGAAACCAAGCACCACACTTGGAGAGTTGGAGAATTCAGGTTTATTACATCAGCATGCCCAGAAGAGTTAACACTCCAAGCTCTGAGTCCTGAACAAAGGGATTACAGGGTTTTTACAGACAGACTGTAGTGGGCAATACTAGCTGTCAATAGGCTGGTATAAACTAAGGGCTTTCACATGCATAACAACAGTGGTCAAAATAGGGAGGGGGATGCCTGGCCTGGACAGGCATGATGAAGCAAGTTTTCAGGGGTTGCGTGATTGCAAACAGCAGGACAAGGGTGAGTGAGATAAACTCCAGTTCCTAGTATTGCAAGTCTCCATTTTCTGAGACTACGTGACCTACATGATTTAGACTTTGCAACGGGCCAGCTGAGTTACAGAGGCAGAAGGAGAAGCAGGTCATGTATATAATTTCAACTTTTCCTCTTCATTCCCCCCCTTACTGCTTCTATCACTTGTTGTAGAAAGCATCATCTCATGTTTTTGGTATGATATTCAGAGCTCTGCATCGTTTAAGGGACTATATTGAACTATTAGCATTTGTAGCTTCATAGATTCAATCCAAGAGGTTAGGAACTGGGTAATTGCATTGAGCATACAAGGGCCAAACAAGAGCGCGACAAAAATATGAAGAGAGGACCGGTTAAAGGGAGAAGTCACGATGTCCAGCTCCAGATATTGTTCCAGTTACCCCAGGAATTACCTAGTTTCTCTCTCCTTTTTTATGACTTGTTCCCCTAGGTGTTGGGCCATGTCCCTGATTGTTTCTGATTGGTTTACATAAAAGCAGCTGTCTTCTTTCAAGAAGAGACAGAGTCCTCCCTTTTCAGCTGTCAATAGGTCTCAGTTCAGTTCAGTGAAGTCACTCAGTCGTGTCTGACTCTTCGCGACCCCATGAATCGCAGCATGTCAGGCCTCCCTGACCATCACCAGCTCCCGGAGTTTACTCAAACTCATGTCCATCGAGTCAGTGATGCTATCCCGTCATCTCATCCTCTGTCATTCCCTTCTCCTGCCCCCAATCCCTCAAAGCATCAGGGTCTTTTCCAGTGAGTCAACTCTTTGCATGAGGTGGCCAAAGTACTGCAGTTTCAGCTTTAGCATCAGTCCTTCGAAGGGGTATCCAGGACTAATCTTCTTTAGGATGGGCTGGTTGGACTTCCTTGCAGTCCAAGGGACTCTCAAGAGCCTACTCCAACACCACAGTTCAACAGCATCAATTCTCCGGCGCTCAGCCTTCTTCACAGTCCAACTCTTGCATCCATACATGACCACTGGAAAAACCGTAGTCTTGACTAGATGGACCTTTGTTGGCAAAGTAATGTCTCTGCTTTTTAAATATGCTATCTAGATTGGTAATAACTTTCCTTCCAAGAAATAAGAATCTTTTAATTTCATGGATACAATCACCATCTGCAGTGATTTTTGAGCCCCACAAAATAAACTCTGATACTGTTTCCACTGTTTCTCCATCTATTTCCCATGAAGTGTTGGGACCAGATGCCATTATCTTAGTTTTCTGAATGTTGAGCTTTAAGCCAACTTTTTCACTTTCCTCTTTCACTTTCATCAAGAGGCTTTTTAGTTCCTCTTCACTTTTTGCCATAAGGGTGGTGTCATCTGCATATCTGAGGTTATTGATATTTCTCCCCAGCAATCTTGATTTCAGCTTGTGTTTCTTCCAGCCCAGCGTTTCTCATGATGTACTCTGAATAGAAGTTAAATAAGCAGGGTGACAATATACAGCCTTAACGTACTCCTTTTCCTATTTGGAACCAGTCAGTAGTTCCATGTCCAGTTCTAACTGTTGCTTCCTGACCTGCATACAGATTTCTCAAGAGGCAAGTCAGGTGGTCTGGTATTCCCATCTCTTTCAGAATTTTCCACAGTTTATTGTGATCCACATAGTCAAAGGCTTTGGCATAGTCAATAATCAGAAATAGATGTTTTTCTGGAACTCTCTTGCTTTTTCCATGATCCAGAGGATGTTGGCAATTTGATCTCTGGTTCCTCTGCCTTTTCTAAAACCAGCTTGAACATTAGAGAAATGCAAATCAGAACCACCTCACACTGATCAGAATGACCCTCATTAAAAAGTCTACAAACAATAAATGATGTAGAGGGTGTGGAGAAAAAGGAACACTCTTACACTCTTGATGGGAATGTAAATTGATACAGCCATATACCCTGAGGAAATCAATGTTGAAAAAAGACAAGTGTATACCATTGTTCACTGCAGCACTATTTACAGTATCTAGAATATGGAAGCAACCTAGATGTTCATCAATAGATAAATGGATAAAGAAGTTGTGGTACATATACACAATGGAATATTACTCAGCCATAAAAAGAAATGCATTTGAGTCGGTTCTGATGAGGTGGATGAACCTAGAACCTATTATACAGAGTGAATTGAGTCAGAAAGAGTAAGATAAATATCATATTCTAGTGCACATATACGGAATCTAGAAAAATGGTACTGAAGAATTTATTTACAGGGCAGCAGTGGAGAAACAGACATAGAGAATAGACTTATGGACATCAGGAGAGGGGAGGAGAGAGTAAGATGTATGGAAAGAGTAGCATGGAAATGACATTAGTAAATGTAAAATAGATAACCAGTGGGAATTTGCTGTATGGCTCAGGAAACTCAAACAGGGGCTCTGTATCAACCTAGAGGGGTGAGATGGGGAGAGATGGGCGGGAGGTTCAAAAGAGAGGGGATATATGTACACGTATGGCTGATTCATCTTGAGGTTTGACAGAAAACAACAAAATTCTGTAAATCAATTATCCTTCAATAAAAACATTTTTTTTAAAGTTATAAACCTCTTTTTCAAAAAAAAAAGCTATATGTAATTTCAAATGACTTATTCTGGACTTTAGAATGTATTGTAGAACTTTCAGCTGGTTCACAATCCCCATCATACTTTATATTTATGAAAGAAAGTTATGGGCAGAACAAATCAGAGGTAAGAAGCAGAAAAAAAATTTCAATGCTTCCTTTCTGTCTTGAAGATGAATAGGTTGTGTGTCAAGAAATGCAAGTGGCTAATTGATGAACAGAGTAATACTTTAGTGACTTTGCCTTCCAACACAAATGGTATGGGTTCAATCCCTGGTCAGGGGACTAAGATCCCACACACCTCAGGGTGGAAAAAACAAAACATAAAATGTAAGCAATGTTGTAACAAATTCATTAAAGACTTTAATAATAGTCCACATCCAACCAAAAAAAAAAAAAAGTTGCCAGTGAGACTTGTGATTGACTCTAATGTGAGTCAGGAAATGATCCTCTAAGGAATCACAAGTTACTTTAGGATAGATGTCTGTTAAGTAGATAGGCTGTTGCAAGTTATTTTAGATTACAAGATATTTAAAAGTACCATATCATAAATGGCCTCTTGGCTCCATTTTAGAGCGTCTTTTTGCAATATCAACTCCATTTTTATTTTGCTTCCACAGTTGTTTTGTATCTCAGGCCCAGTTTTTTCTATTGTCTCAGCCTAGCTTTCAGAGTAAGTCAATTAGTGATGTTCATAAACATAGATAGACTTATTCGTTTCCCTGGCATTTTGTTATACCAGCAATGATAATCCCCTCTTTTGTGTTAATCCTATGGTTTCCATGTTCTCTGTTCTTGTACCCAGTACTGTTGATTGTAGTCATTCAAAACCATGCTGACTAAATTCAACAAAGCTTGAACTAGTTAGCAACCTTTTCTTCATTATTTCCTCTAAAGGCTAGTTTAAATCATTTTCATATTCCTCAAACTCCTAATGTGTCCTCTACACCCAAATGCAGAGGCTATTTCATCAAAAAGGTATGTCATTAATAGTAAGCTTTGATGACTTTCTTTTCTAATCTGAAAACATTACCTTATTTCTTCTTATTCACTTTTCCAGTTTTGTCACAAATATTCTGCTCCTGTTGTCAAAACTAACACTTTCACCTGTCCTAACAACCCCATTTTGGTTTCAAGCCATTGCACTGCCTCAGTTTTACACTCTCTGGATGGTATTTCTCAGTCTTCCTCACAGCCACGTATAATAGACATCAACAACATGAAAGCATACAAATCTAAACAAGCTAGATTATTTCTCCATAACATTTTTTATAGAGGATTATTGTTGCTTTAAAATGTTGGGTTAGTTTCTGCTATATAACAAAGTGAACCAGCTGTGTATATACATACATCCCCTGCCTCTTGGACCTCCCTCCCACTCCCCCACCTCACCCATCCAGGTCATCACAGAGCACCAAGCTGTGCTCCTTACCTTATATAGTAGGTTCCCACTATCTATTTCACGTGGTAGTGCACAAACATCAATCTCAATCTTCTGTAGCATTATTAAGCACAAGAACATTACAGAAAGAAGACTGTCTGCTTTTCTATGAGTTTAGGCAAGACTGCGAGCTATAGGACTACCTGCCATGTTTCTCAAATTTCTAGGGAAATAAAAAGAAAGAACAGTGGCCAAAGCAAAAAGTATAATAATTCAGTTTTATTTTTTAAGTCTTTCCACTGCACATTTCTAAAGTTGACAGAACTATTTCTATAATTCCCAGGGTATGACAGGAATTGCAAAATTATTTACTGCAACCCTGGAATTGGCTTCCCAGGTAGCTCAATAGTAAAGAATCTGTCTGCCAAGCAGGAGACATGGGTTCAATCCCTGCATCAGGAAGATACCCTGGAGAAGGGAAATGGCAATCCACTCCAATATTCTTACCTAGGAAATCCCATGAACAGAAGACCCTGG
Source organism: Raphicerus campestris (assembly GCA_006410735.1). Taxonomy (NCBI): domain Eukaryota; kingdom Metazoa; phylum Chordata; class Mammalia; order Artiodactyla; family Bovidae; genus Raphicerus; species Raphicerus campestris. The sequence goes on along the minus strand of SJYW01046952.1, from coordinate 816,071 downwards.
CAGGCTAGAGTCCTTGGGGTCGCAAAATGTGTCAGATATGATTTAGCAATGAAATAACAACCTTGAAATTGATGAAGAAAAAGAAAGGAGTGGTAATAATAGTAGAAGTAGGAGGAAGAGGGGGAAGGGGAAAAAGAGAATGTAGGGGAGGAGGAGGAAAAACAAGGGGAGGGAGGAGGAGGAGGAAGAGATTAAAAAGTAGATAAAAAGTAAAGGTTCTTTTGTTTGTTTTTTTTGGCATGCTTCCAAAGGTAAGTTCAGAGACAAGAGAGCAACAGTCAGATCTATGCTCTAGCTAACCATTATATAGATTCAGAATCATTATCCAGGTGCTACCAAAATCTTGGCTTCTAGTTGTAATCAACAAGCTTGTATGTATTGGAAACAAAACTTGAGCATTCTGAAGGTGTTTGTTACCTCTTCCCTAATATTACTTGTTTCTTAGGATAGAAATAAAGCATTTTTATGATCAAACACTTGATGAATTCTGCACCAAACACTATTAGAATTATACAAATAGAGAAGGCATAGTGTCCATTCTATGGACTAGGTGGTGAGTATAAGACTGAATTGACAGCTGTGGTCCATTCCCCGGAGACAGAGATAAAAATTAAACACTAAATCAATGACTTCTCATTTTGACAAGTGCTAAGAAGAAAAGCATAATTATCTAATGTCTATGTAATCTATGGAAAATTCTTAAAGAGATGGGAGTACGAGATCACCTGACCTGCCTCCTGAGAAATCTGTATGCAGGTCAAGAAACAATAGTTAGAACCAGACATGGAACAACAAACTGGTTCCAAATCGGGAAAGAAGTACATCAATGCTATATACTGTCACTCTGCTTTTTTAACTTATATTCAGAGTACATCTGGAGAAGGCAATGGCACTCCACTCCAGTACTCTTGCCTGGAAAATCCCATGGATGGAGGAGCCTGGTAGGCTGCAGTGCATGAGGTCGCTAAGAGTCAGACACAACTGAGTGACTTTACTTTTCACTTTTCACTTTCACGCATTGGAGAAGGAAATGGCAACTCACTCCAGTGTTCTTGCCTGGAGAATCCCAGGGACAGAGGAGCCTGGTAGGAGGTCGTCTATGGGGCTGCACAGAGTTGAACACGACTGAAGCGACTTAGCAGCAGTAGCAGCAGCAGCAGCAGAGTACATCATGAGAAACGCTGGGCTGGAGGAAGCACAAGCNAAAAAAAAAAAAAAGTTGCCAGTGAGACTTGTGATTGACTCTAATGTGAGTCAGGAAATGATCCTCTAAGGAATCACAAGTTACTTTAGGATAGATGTCTGTTAAGTAGATAGGCTGTTGCAAGTTATTTTAGATTACAAGATATTTAAAAGTACCATATCATAAATGGCCTCTTGGCTCCATTTTAGAGCGTCTTTTTGCAATATCAACTCCATTTTTATTTTGCTTCCACAGTTGTTTTGTATCTCAGGCCCAGTTTTTTCTATTGTCTCAGCCTAGCTTTCAGAGTAAGTCAATTAGTGATGTTCATAAACATAGATAGACTTATTCGTTTCCCTGGCATTTTGTTATACCAGCAATGATAATCCCCTCTTTTGTGTTAATCCTATGGTTTCCATGTTCTCTGTTCTTGTACCCAGTACTGTTGATTGTAGTCATTCAAAACCATGCTGACTAAATTCAACAAAGCTTGAACTAGTTAGCAACCTTTTCTTCATTATTTCCTCTAAAGGCTAGTTTAAATCATTTTCATATTCCTCAAACTCCTAATGTGTCCTCTACACCCAAATGCAGAGGCTATTACATCAAAAAGGTATGTCATTAATAGTAAGCTTTGATGACTTTCTTTTCTAATCTGAAAACATTACCTTATTTCTTCTTATTCACTTTTCCAGTTTTGTCACAAATATTCTGCTCCTGTTGTCAAAACTAACACTTTCACCTGTCCTAACAACCCCATTTTGGTTTCAAGCCATTGCACTGCCTCAGTTTTACACTCTCTGGATGGTATTTCTCAGTCTTCCTCACAGCCACGTATAATAGACATCAACAACATGAAAGCATACAAATCTAAACAAGCTAGATTATTTCTCCATAACATTTTTTATAGAGGATTATTGTTGCTTTAAAATGTTGGGTTAGTTTCTGCTATATAACAAAGTGAACCAGCTGTGTATATACATACATCCCCTGCCTCTTGGACCTCCCTCCCACTCCCCCACCTCACCCATCCAGGTCATCACAGAGCACCAAGCTGTGCTCCTTACCTTATATAGTAGGTTCCCACTATCTATTTCACGTGGTAGTGCACAAACATCAATCTCAATCTTCTGTAGCATTATTAAGCACAAGAACATTACAGAAAGAAGACTGTCTGCTTTTCTAAGAGTTTAGGCAAGACTGCGAGCTATAGGACTACCTGCCATGTTTCTCAAATTTCTAGGGAAATAAAAAGAAAGAACAGTGGCCAAAGCAAAAAGTATAATAATTCAGTTTTATTTTTTAAGTCTTTCCACTGCACATTTCTAAAGTTGACAGAACTATTTCTATAATTCCCAGGGTATGACAGGAATTGCAAAATTATTTACTGCAACCCTGGAATTGGCTTCCCAGGTAGCTCAATAGTAAAGAATCTGTCTGCCAAGCAGGAGACATGGGTTCAATCCCTGCATCAGGAAGATACCCTGGAGAAGGGAAATGGCAATCCACTCCAATATTCTTACCTAGGAAATCCCATGAACAGAAGACCCTGGCAGGCTAGAGTCCTTGGGGTCGCAAAATGTGTCAGATATGATTTAGCAATGAAATAACAACCTTGAAATTGATGAAGAAAAAGAAAGGAGTGGTAATAATAGTAGAAGTAGGAGGAAGAGGGGGAAGGGGAAAAAGAGAATGTAGGGGAGGAGGAGGAAAAACAAGGGGAGGGAGGAGGAGGAGGAAGAGATTAAAAAGTAGATAAAAAGTAAAGGTTCTTTTGTTTGTTTTTTTTGGCATGCTTCCAAAGGTAAGTTCAGAGACAAGAGAGCAACAGTCAGATCTATGCTCTAGCTAACCATTATATAGATTCAGAATCATTATCCAGGTGCTACCAAAATCTTGGCTTCTAGTTGTAATCAACAAGCTTGTATGTATTGGAAACAAAACTTGAGCATTCTGAAGGTGTTTGTTACCTCTTCCCTAATATTACTTGTTTCTTAGGATAGAAATAAAGCATTTTTATGATCAAACACTTGATGAATTCTGCACCAAACACTATTAGAATTATACAAATAGAGAAGGCATAGTGTCCATTCTATGGACTAGGTGGTGAGTATAAGACTGAATTGACAGCTGTGGTCCATTCCCCGGAGACAGAGATAAAAATTAAACACTAAATCAATGACTTCTCATTTTGACAAGTGCTAAGAAGAAAAGCATAATTATCTAATGTCTGTGTAATCTATGGAAAATTCTTAAAGAGATGGGAGTACGAGATCACCTGACCTGCCTCCTGAGAAATCTGTATGCAGGTCAAGAAACAATAGTTAGAACCAGACATGGAACAACAAACTGGTTCCAAATCGGGAAAGAAGTACATCAATGCTATGTACTGTCACTCTGCTTTTTTAACTTATATTCAGAGTACATCTGGAGAAGGCAATGGCACTCCACTCCAGTACTCTTGCCTGGAAAATCCCATGGATGGAGGAGCCTGGTAGGCTGCAGTGCATGAGGTCGCTAAGAGTCAGACACAACTGAGTGACTTTACTTTTCACTTTTCACTTTCACGCATTGGAGAAGGAAATGGCAACTCACTCCAGTGTTCTTGCCTGGAGAATCCCAGGGACAGAGGAGCCTGGTAGGAGGTCGTCTATGGGGCTGCACAGAGTTGAACACGACTGAAGTGACTTAGCAGCAGTAGCAGCAGCAGCAGCAGAGTACATCATGAGAAACGCTGGGCTGGAGGAAGCACAAGCTGGAATCAAGATTGCTGGGAGAAATATCAATAACCTCACATATGCATATGACACCACACTTATGGCAGAAAGTGAAGAAGAACTAAAGAGCCCCTTGATGAAAGTGAAAGGGGAGAGTGAAAAAGTTGGCTTAAAACTCAACATTCAGAAAACGATGATCATGGCATTCTGTCCTATCACTTCAAGGCAAATAGATGGAGAAACAATGGAAGCAGTGACAGACTTTATTTTGGGGGGCTCCAAAATCACTGCAGATGGTGACTTCAGCCATGAAATTAAAAGACACTCACTCCTTGAAAGAAAAGCTATGACCAACCTAGACAACATATTTTAAAAAAGAGAGAGAGAGACATTACTTTGCCAACAAAGCTCTGTTTAGTCAAAGCTATGGTTTTTCCAGCAGTCATGTATGGATGTGAGAGTTGGACTATAAAGAAAGCTGAGCACCAAAGAAATGATGTTTTTGAACTGTGGTGTTGGAGAAGACGCTTGAGATTCCCTTGGACTGAAAGGAGATCCAACTAGTCAATCCTAAAGGAAATCATTCCTGAATATTCATTGGAAGGACCAATGCTGAAGCTGATGCTCCAGTACTTTGGTCACCTGATGCAAAGAACTGACTCATTGGAAAAGATACTGATGCTGGGAAAGATTGAAGGCTGGAGGAGAAGGGGATGACAAAGGATGAGATGGTTGGATGGCACCACTGACTTGATGGACATGAGTTTGAGTAAATATGGGAATTGGTTTTGGACAGGGAGGCCTGGTGTGCCACAGTCCATGGGGTCACAGAGTCAGACATGACTGAGCAACTGAACTGAACTGATGTAGTCTACAAAACTGATTCCCTGCAGTGATTAAAGACCCTTGCCTATCATATTCCTCTTTTTACAATCAAGCACCTCATAGAACATATGTGTTGTATATATTTACTGTGATAGAAAAAAAAAAAAGACTTACTAGCAGGTTTCTTGTATTTGCTGATAAATATTAAAGGATCCTGAAATGGACAGATAGATAGATAATAGATCAAAAATGCATGAGATGGATAACTTACTGCTCAGTGTAACTTAGCTCATAGGAGAAAAGATTAGGGCGGGGCAGGGGGAGTGGGAAATGGTAGAGCATTTAGAGAACTCACAGTAGTACAGTTGACATGGAATTAGAACTAGATTGTGACTGTGGAAAGAAAAAGATAAATCTTGAGGATATCTGTAGAAAGAATGAGTCAGACATGATGATGGGGTGAAAGGCAAGAATAAAGATGTAAGAGATGGAGCTGCTGCCACTAACAGTCTAGAAAATCATGCCCTTGGAAGAAAGGCTTCAGGCTTACAATGATACAGTCTCTAGCACTGTTGCTGTCTACTAGAAAGATAGGTTTGATGGCATTTGCATTGGAATGTGTGTGTAAGACATTCTGGGGCTGAAAGGAAAAGCTAACATAGAAATCACTCAGCTGTCCATGAATACCAACCAGCTCGACCACCATTCATTTCCTTTTAGCCTCCAAATAACAACTTGTTCTATTTTCCCATGTGTCTAAGGACAAGAATTCCCTAGCTTTCCAAAACCAAACAAATTTCAAGTGTCCTGTTGGCAAACTCCCACTGAGAATAATAAAAGCATTCAGAAACTTTGAGGAAACTCCCTTCTTTGCTGCCAAACCCTCTCCCCTCCCCGCAAAAACAAAACACATACAGCTCCTGAAATGATTTCAACATGATGCATTGAATCTACAACCAAAAAGCATGAACTCTAACATATTGGCATTCCAAGAAAATTTATCTTCTCAGGAACATTTTTTGAAAAATATTAACATATTGTGAAAAGTGAGAGCACCCACCCATCTATTTTGTCTGCAAAATAAATGATTCAACCATTCCTCAAGCATTCTCACAAAGGAAATGCAAGCTTATCACATTAAATAAGAACACATGAAGAGATTTCAGTGTGTTAGAATTCCAGACACATTTAGGTATAGTGATATCATGGGCTACCCTTTCACATTTATTCCAAGATTGGCTTTGAGGCTATTTGTTTTGAAATCTTATAACCATTAGTGCTCCGAAATTATACTGGGAAAAGGCTTTTCTTATTCCATATCACATTTAATCCTAGAATTTTGTTGTTGTTTTAGTTGCTAAGTCATGTCCAACTCTTCGTTATCCCATGGACTGTAGCCCACAAGGCTCCTCTGTCCATGGGATTTCCCAGGCAAGAATACTGGAGTGGGTGGCCATTCCTCTTCCAAGGGATCTTCCCGACCCAGGGATCAAACTCCTTCATTGCAGGCTGATTCTCTACCACTGAGCCACCAGGGAAGCCCTAATACTAGTATACTAGCATTAAATATTTGATTGGCCAAAAAATTCATTCAAGTTTTTCATATGTTATGGAAAAACCAAAATGAACTTTTTAGCCAACCCAATACATAGATATTTAACTCAATTAGGGCATTTGAAATTATGTATTCTAATTTTGAAATTATGTATTCTAATTTGTTTGTTGTCAGTGATTCTTGAATACAGGCTTCTCTGGAAATCTGACACTATCTCTGAACTCTCTGCTTAGAAAACTGCATGTGTTCCTCGTGTTCTGCAGAAGTTCAGACTTGTAAAGAACCCAAAAACTCTTCATGAATGATGCGACTTCCAGGGTGGGAAGGGAGGGCTTCCTGGATCCCATATGTGATTTGGCCCAAGCATCTTACCTACCGAGAAAGAATGAAACCCAGAGAGGCTCAGTGACAAAAGTCATACAATGAATGGGTGGGCGAACCATCCCAAGTGGAAGTGGAACTTCCTTACTAATTCTTACCCCCACACATTCCTACCTACTGGGAACTTAAATTACCACAGTCACAGTTTGGGATGTCTATCTCTACCTCTCCTCTTCAAGACTGGAGTGTCACCCTCAAGAGAGAGTGAGATCAGAGGTTGGAGAGACTTGGTTTTGCCCTTGATGGATGAGTTGATTATTGCATTACTGGTTGTAAATGTTTTGTCCACATCAATCTGCAAAGTAAAAACAATTATTTCTGGCCAATTCAACCACTCTGGACTATTGCAAGAATTAGCGGGATAATATCTGTAGCATATTGTTGTACCCCTGAAACTAACGCAACACTGTAAATCCAGTATACATCAATAAAATAAACAGCAAAAATAAATATAAATGATTTTTGAATGTTTTCTATGGTGATAAAAGTTGCATGATGTAAAACATACTATTTTGACCATATTTATGTTTATTTCAGTGATACTGTTGTGCAACTCTCACCATCATTCATCTCCCGAATTTTTCACCTTCCTAAACTGAAACTCTGTCCCTATTAAACACCAACTCTTTATTCCTTCTCCCCATCACTTCATCCCACCCTCAGCCCCTGTCATCTATCAGTGTACTTTCTGACTCCATGAATTTGATTAATCTGGATACCTCATATACGTAGAATCAAACAATATTTTCCAGTATCTACTGTATATACTCTGACCACCTGATGTAAAGAGCTGCTGCTGCTACTGCTAAGTCGCTTCAGTCGTGTCCAACTCTGTGTGACCCCATAGATGGCAGCCCACCAGGCTCCCCTGTCCCTGGGATTCTCCAGGCAAGAGTACTGGAGTGGGGTGCCGTTGCCTTCTCCTGATGTAAAGAGCAGACTCATTGAAATAAACTCTGATGTTGGGAAAGATCAATGGTAAAATGAGAAGGGGGCAACAGAGGATGAGCTGGTTCAATGATATCACTAACTCAGTGGACACGAACTTGAACAAACTCCAGGAGATAGTGAAGGAAAGGGAAGCCTGGTGTGCCACAGTTCATGGGTTCTGGAAGAGTTGGACACAACTTAGTGACTGAACTGTCACAACTGTATATTAGAAAGTATTTTTATAGTTAACATATGTCCTAAAAATCATATAATTAAAAAATATCAATAACATATAATCAAAAGCATATAACTTCAGGGGGAAATGTCCTGAAAAAAAAAAACAACAACAACAGTATAATCATCTGTGTTTTCCAGTCTTACAACGTAGCATTTCAACTGGGAAGTACAAAATTTGGTACAAAGAAGTTTACCCTGATTCTTATGTTCACTGGAAAGATGAGTGGCACATTAAACTGGTTGCTCCTTGAAGTCTCAGCTGTGTCCTGGTCCTCATATGAAAGTTATCTCTGCTATTGGACCCGCACCCGTCTCCGTAGGGTGTAGAATCTTAGAGGTAAGTATCTGAAACCCAGATGCTTTAAACCTGCTGCTGCTGCTGCTGCTTCCGACTTACAACACCTCCCACCAAAGTGTTCAACACTGTTCCACTTTGGGGTGGGATTGGCACTATTTTTACTGAGATCCCAACAAGGTGGCCCACTGTCACTTACTCCACTCTGGATTCACCCCATTGAAGAGCAGACCACACCTATATAATTTATCTCAAAGTGATACTACTAAGCATTCCTAATGTCCCACAGAGATTTTTCTATTTCTGGTAACTGGTGCATACTCGGTCTCAAATAAATGCTGATGGAAATGCATTTTGAAGAACTCTGACTCTGCAATATTATTATTATTTCAGTGTGAGAGTGTAGTCCCTGAACTATGTTGCCAGTTAACACATTGAGTTTTGATCTTACTGGTGAAATAATACAAAAATGCCAGACCTCAAAATAGATTTATCCAATAGATGGGAAACAGTGTCAGACTTTATTTTGGGGGGCTCCCAAATCACTGCAGATGGTGACTGCAGCCATGAAATTAAAAGACGCTTACTCTTTGGAAGGAAAGTTGTGACCAATCTAGATAGCATATTCAAAGGCAGAGACATTACTTTGCCAACAAAGGTCCGTCTAGTCAAGGCTATGGTTTTTCCATTGGTCATGTTTGGATGTGAGAGTTGGACTGTGAAGAAAGCTGAACACTGAAGAATTGATGCTTTTGAACTGTGATGTTGGAGAAGACTCCTGAGAGTCCCTTGGACTGCAAGGACATCCAACCAGTCCATTCTGAAGGAGATCA
>SJYW01046952.1:786322-802095 GCA_006410735.1 Raphicerus campestris | reverse complement strand
CATCTTCTTCTTCTTCTCACCTTCTTCTTCTTCTTTTTCTTCTTCTTCTTCTCCTTCTTCTCACCTTCTTCTCATCACCTTTTCTTCACAAGCTCTACTTCTTCTATTTCTTCTTCTTCTTCTAATTCTTATTTTTCTTTTCACATTCTACATCTCATCATCTTCTTCTTCTTCTTCTTCTTTGACTTCTTCTCACCTACTTCTTTTTCTTCTTCTGCTTCTTCTTCTTCTTCTCACCTTCTTCTAGTTCTCCTTCATGTCACCTTCTTCTCCTTCTTCTTCTCTCATATTCTTCTTCTTTTCAACTTCTTCTTCTTTTCTCACCTTCTTCTTCTTCTCACTTTCTTTTTCATTTTCTTCTTTTTCTTCTCAACTTCTTATTCTTTTNTATTTTATTTTTTTCTCTTGGATATTATATGTCTCTTCCACTCTAATGAAATTTCCATGAGGATGGGGATTTGTAATCATTTTTTCTTATCACATTTCCATTTCTGAGAGCAGTACCTGGCATGGAGTTGACATGTCCTAGTTGTTGAATTCATAACGGGATACTCTACAATGTCAGTTACAGAATCAAACCTCACAGTATGAAAAATATATTTACTGAAGACATCTCAACCTTTGAAAGTCAGGCAAAATTGCATTAAGCCCTTTACCCCATATTCTATGGGGAGTCTAGTGCCCTCATCAAGATTTCCAAGAATTCCCTGGTGCTAATGTTTTCATGATTACTCTGGATTGCCTACCTGCCTCCCTAGACTGTTGATGTCATTGGCATTTAGACCCCTATAACTATTCTCTGTATCCTACTCTGTGACAAACCAAGACACAGAAATCAGCATCTTTCCTTCCAACACTTCTACAAACTCTGATCCATTGTGTCTGTATATATAGTATGTTTAACTTATAATTTGCAATTAAAGAAGTGTATTTACATGGCTTCAGAAAGTTAAGATTTCATATTAGACATAGTTAATCTTTATACTGCTTTGACATGTCTTTAACACTGTCTTACTATACATTTTTCTCCATGGACATCTGTCAAGTTGCTTGATCATTTCTCCTCAATTCTCTCACTCTTTTCACCATTCTTTTCTTAATATCTGTTCATCATTTTTACAGAGAATATTGCCTCTTCTTCTCTTTTATGTTCCATGCTATTAAATTTTCACATTGTACTAAGAAATAACTTCTCAAGTTTTATCATTTTACACAAAAGGCAATTCCTCTTCATCAAAGGAAATTCAATATCAACTTTTAAAATTCTTTGCTTCCAAGATCCCTGGGCAGTTGGACAATGACAGCTACCTAACCAAAATCTTTTCCAACAACCTCCAAATGACAAGAAGAACAGATAAAACCATGCAAAACTCATCCCTTTGGCATAATTAGAAAACAGACAATTTTATACTGCAAATTACCTATAAGTGAAAAACAAGTACTGAATTCCAGCAGTGCCAACTTCACAGATTGCAAAGAGTTTCTGAAAACAATACACAAGAAAGATAAGAAAAGATGGAGATAAAGCCACCTTCAGAAACTTTATCCTTCAGTGTGAAAATATTGAAAAAAGAATTCTGATGTTGGTGGTAACAGATTCAATGAATACACTGAATTCAATAAGAATCCATGAATACAGTAAAAATCCTTGAATCCATACAAATACCAGTCAATAAATTAAAGCTAAATGAATAAGAGGTGGGAGGGAAGAATCTTACTCTTTCAGCTAGAGTATCAACTGATAGATAAGGGTGGAATTATAGAGTTAGAAAAATCATCATTTTATTATAATCACCATTATAATAAAAATTTATTTAAGCAAAATTATTGATGAATGCTTAGCATAGGTGAAAGTTTTTACTTTGCCTAAAAATACTTATTTTCAAACCAAGTATTAATTACCAAGGGGAGATAGTGACTTGACAGTAGAGAAACCTGGCAGAATCATCATAGCCATATGATTTTAGTCAAAAACACCAATAATGTGACAAACAACATTGCCTCCTGATGTGATGGCCTGAGGAGGACACAATGTCACATCTGTTTCCCTGTACAACATCCATAACCTGAATCTAATTAGAAGAAACCTCAGGTAAGTTCAAATTGATGAATGTTCTACAAATCATAGGTGCTCTTTGAAACTGCCAACATTATGAGAGAAAAGGAAAGAATGATGAGCATTATTCCAGATCCAAGGGCACTCAAGACACAAGATAACAAAGTATAATTCATAGCCATGGATATATTTTTTTAACTTTTTATTTTATGTTGGAGTATAGCTGATTTAGAGAGCATATTAAAAAGCAGAGCCATTACTTTGCCAATAAATGTCCATCTAGTCAAAGCTATGATTTTTTCAGTAGTCATGTATGGACATGAAAGTTGGAATATAAAGAAAGCTGAGCACCAAGAATTGATGCGTTTGAACTGTGGTGTTGGAGAAGACTCTTGAGAGTCCCTTGGACTCAAGGAGCTCAATCACTGCAACCAGTCAATCCTAAAGGAAATCATTCCTGAATATTCATTGGAAAGACAGATGCTGAAGCTGAAGCACCAATACTTTGGCCACCTGATGGGAAGAACTGACTTATTGGAAAAGACCCTGATGCTGGGAAAGATTGAGGGCAGGAGAAGTGGACAACAGAGGATGAGATGGTTGAATGACATCACTGACTCAATGGACATGGGTTTGAGCAAGCTCTGGGAGTTGGTGATGGACAGGGAGGCCTGGTGTGCTGCAGTCCATGCGGTCAGAAAGAGTCAGACAGGACTAAGTGACTGAACTGAACTGAATAGCTGATTACCCTGAATATTTATTAGGAGGTCTGATGCTGAAGATGAAGCTCCAATACTTTGGCCACCTGATGTGAAAAACTGACTTATTGGAAAAGACCTTGATGCTAGGGAAAATTGAAGGTTGGAGGAGAAGGGGATGACAGAGGAGGAAATGGTTGAATGGCATCACTGACTCAATGGACATGAATTGGAGCAAACTCCGGGAGATAGTGAAGGAAAGGGAAGCCTAGAGTGCTACAGTCCCATGGAATCATAAAGAGTGTAACACAACTGAGCAGCAGCCATAACCAATTAACAAAAATGTGATAGTCTAGATGGACAACAAAGTTGTGATAGTTTTAGACGGACACCACAGGGACTCAGCCATACACATACATGTATCCATCTCTCCCAAACACCCCTCCCATCCAGGCTGCCAAGTAACATTGAGCAGAGTTTCCTGTGCTGTACAGTACGTCCTCGTTACATAACCCTGGATATCTCAAGCCAGGAAAAATTAATTAGCTGTACAGGGCATTATTGAGATAGTAGATAAAATTCAAATAGGAACTCTGGACAAATGAGCTCTCTGTGTATCCTGGCAATAAGGCAACTGGGATTAAAAAATAATTTTAAAATAGATTTTTAATATCCTAGTGGAATCCACAGTGTAGGAAATCCAGAAATAGCTAAGAGTAATTAACTCTAAAGAATTAAAAGGATAGACTAGAGCAGAGGAATGAAACCTCCAAATACTACGTATTTGATTTTGAAGTTTAGGTTTTTATTCTGTGTCAATGAAAAAGATCTCAACAAAATTCAAAGATTGAGAAATCAAATCCTTATAAACAGTCTTTGTTTTGAAAGTCTTTGAAGTTGGTTTTCTTTCTTTTTAATTAATTAATTAATGTGGGGGAGGCGGTGCTGTGATAGTTCTTCCTGGCTGTGTGTAGGCTTTCTCTAGTTATGGCAAGAAGGGGCTGCTCTCTAGTTGTGGAGCTTGGGCTGCTCATTGCACTAGCTTCTTCTTCTTGTAGATCACGGGCTGTAGGGCACTCAAGCATCAGTGGTTGCAGCACGCAGGCTCAGTCGTGGTGGTGCATGGGCTTAGTTGCCCTGCAGCCTGTGCAGACCAAGGATCGAACCTGTGTTCCCTGCTTTAGCAGGTATATTCTTAACAGCTGGACCACCAAGGAAATCCCTAAAGCTGGCTTTCATATTGAACTGTCAGGAAGGTAGCTGGCTACCCATCACCTTCAGACAGAGTAGCTCTGTTTACCTGGCCACTGCCAACACATGAGTCATGGAATCAGACTGCAACATGCCTACAGCTTGTCTTATTATTTAACCCATCACTTAAGGAAACACACACATGGAGAAAAATATACTCTCTACCAGCCAGTCATTTTAGCATCAGTACCGAATTGCATACAACAGAAACAGCTGCATTTCTTAAGCAGTCTGACTAGCAACTTCAGTGATTCTATGCAAGGCTGTAACATGTTTTTGCTATCAGTTATTTCAATGGAATTTTAGATAACAATCCAAAATTAACTGTGATCAATGGGTATCATAATCACAAACCACTCCAATATTCTTGCCTGGGAAATCCCATGCACAGAGGAGCCTGGTAGGCTGCAGTTACGGGCTAGCAAGAGTCAGACATAACTTAGCAACTAAGCAACAACAATAAATGAGTACTGTAACATTTATCTGGAAAAAATGCAAATCTAGAAGTGGTTTGACTGGGCTCTGCACTTGATGAAAATCCAGATTCTTCTAACTTGTCAAAGAGATAGAGGACTACTAAAAGTGTCTAAATTATGGAAAGGACCAATTCAGCGGTTTTGTTAAAAAGAAATGAAAGTAACTATGTCATAATAAAGTCAAAATATTTAATCATTCATTTTTTGAAATTGACTTCTCTCCTAAAATTAAAATTTATTTCCTTTCTTTTCTTCTTCAAAAACTGAGTTTAGTTGAGGTCCTGGAAATAACTTAGTAGTTTACTTTAGACTAAATAAGCTGAAAATTCACTAAATATCAGCATTAAATCTATTAAAAAATAGTTTGCATAGGAGCATATTTTTAAATCCATAAATTTAATCTACTAAAATGTAAAATTCAGCTCAGAGATTTTTTTTGACAGATAAGTGCAGAGAAAAATGAAAACAATGAGCTTATTTCCTTGCACATCTATAAATGCACCATGAATGTAATGCACCATATAAATGTACATCATGAAGCCTGTTACATTCACATCTGAGAAGGAAAAACAATTGGTAATTATAATGATATTTATGTTTGATGAATGAAAATATGATCATCAATTAATTTATCACAAAATAATTTAAGAGAATTTATTTGCACACTGCTTATTGTATATGTGAACCAAGTCAAACACAAGAAACATGATTTCCTTTTTCTGGAAGAATAAATGGAATATAAATAAACATAGAACAAATAAAAAGTAATTAAACATTTTCTTATTTGAAATGAATATATAATGATACATATAAAAGAAAACACTATGCAAAAAAAAAAATACTTCTTTACTTAACCACGTCCTCTGGGCAATAATGTGAAAAATTTCCTCACTAAACACAAGAGACTGAAGAAAATGAAGTATTAATGCCCATTTCCTATGCACTGATTCAATGTGCTCAGTCACTCAGTTGTGTCTGACTCTTTTGGCCCCAGAGACTGTAGCCTGCCAGGCTCTTTTGTCCATTGGATTCTACAGGCAAGAATGCTGGAGTGGGATGACATTTCCTTCTCTAGGGGATCTTCCCAGCTCAGGGATGGAACCCAGTCTCCTGTGTCTCCTGCATTGGCAGTCAGATTCTTTCTGTCTGTATAGTGATCCCCTTTCTCAGTTACCTTCCCCTGTGCCCCTTCCTATCTGTCAGCCACCACTGTGTTCTCTGTGTCTATACTTTTGTTTTGTTTCAGTTCAGTCACTCAGTCATGTCCAACTCTTTGCAGCTCCATGGACTGCAGCATGCCAGGCTTCCCTGTCCATTACCAACTCCCGGAACTTGCTTAAACTCAGGTCCGTTGAGTTGGTGATGCAATCCAACCATCTCATCCTCTGTCATCCCCTTCTCCTCCTGCCTTCAATCTTTCCCAGCATCAGGGTCTTTTCCAATGAGTCAGTTCTTCACATCACATGGTCAAAGTATTGGAGCTTCAGCTTCAGCATCATTCCTTCCAATAAATATTCAGGACTGATTTCCTTTAAGATTGACTGATTTGATCTCCTTGCAGTCTAAGGGACTCTCAAGAGTCTTCTCCAACACCACAGTTCAAAAACATCAGTTCTTTGGTGCTCAACTTTTTTTATGGTCCAACTCTCACATGCATAAATGACTGATGAAAAGACCACAGTTTTGACTAGACAGACCTTTGTTGGCAAAGTAATGTCTCTGCTATATAATAAGCTGCCTAGGTTGGTCATAGCTTTTCTTCCAAGGAACAAGTGTCTTTTTCATGGCTGCAGTCACCATCTGCTGTGATGCTGGAGCCTGAGAATATAAAATCTGTCACTGTTTCCATTGTTTCCCCATCTGTTTGCCATGAAGTGATGGGACTGGATGCCATGATCTTTGTTTTCTGAATGTTGAGTTTTAAGCCAGCTTTTTCACTCTCATCTTTCACTTTCATCAAGAGGCTCTTTGCTTTCTGCCATTAGGGTGGTGTCCTCTGCATATCTGAGGTTTCTCTCGGCAATCTTGNCACACACACACACACACACACACATCCAAAACCAAATTCCATCATCTTCACATCCCCTCCAACAAGCGTCTCCCATGCCAGAAATTCAGGGTCTCCTTTGACTCTTTTCTGTCCTTTGTTCCAACATTTGGTCCAAAATCAAGGCTCATTTAACTTACTTTCTAATCATTTTTAGATTTTTCTCTTTCCCAAAGGCCCCACCCTTGTCTGATTCAAAGTCACCCTGCTACTGACTTGGGTTACTGAAACTGTCTTCTAACTTGCTTACCTTCATCCTTTCTCCCAGGTCTTTCTCAACAAAGAAGCCCAAGAATCTGGCTGGGTTTCTGTGATCCTTTCAGTTCTCATTTATAGCATTTCAGTGGCTTTTCTGACATTCTTAAGAGTTCTTAGATGGATCAAAATACTCTTCCTAGCTAGTCTCTTTTTGTCATTAACCTCCCTTACCAAGCACCATCCACCTTGAACCATATCACCAGCATCCACAGCATAATTCCTTTTACCATCTCTCCCCTCTTCCAAAAAAGTTCTTAGCTATCTTTACTTCCTTGTTAGCTTTGGTTCATCTCTTAAGTTTCAGCTAACATATCACTCTTACACTAGAAATTCTTTTCTACCTAATGCAATCTCTCAGATTGGCAAGCTCTTCCTGCCTTGCACCTCCATGGTATTATTTTCTCTAAAACAGCAGACCATACTTTATGCTATTACTTGTTTGATTTTTTTAAAAAATTTCCTATTCACCTATAAGATCTATGTATGCAGGAAATATTTTTACCTTGTTCATGCTGTATGAATAAAAGATAATGGATGGATAAATGGATATGGTCTCTGTCTTCATAAAACTAATAGTTCAACAGAAAAAACAGATATCAAGCAAAGAAACCAATGACTGAAAAAATTTCTATCAAGTAATGTGTACTTTGAAGCACAGAGTCCTGGAACCACTGAAGTATTTAATTAGGGGAATGGTATGAAATGGCATCATTGAAAAATTTCTAAATCATTCTTTCAACAACATTAAAAAACAGAAGAGAGAAAGGACAGTGGAAATAAGATCATGAAATAAAAAGTTGCCTTACTGCAGTTGATAGCGATGGAAATAGACATGTGCCTAACATTTCATCTTTAAAGGTGAGGTTAAAATAAGGTAAGGATATTGATTTTTAGCTTAAAGTAAAAAGAAATGTGTAATTCTTGGGAAATCTTGGAATACCTGACAATGTTCATTTTAGGAGTTAATTCCATTTCAAGTTTCCTTATTCCTAGAGTTCAAAACTTCTGTCTTAAAACCAGAAACCAAGCTACAATTTATTTCTGCTTATTTCCCATTTTCTCTCACCTAGGACCACATATTTTGGTGCTTGTTGTGATTCTATAAAAGGCCCAAGGACGGACTAGCCCTCTTTAGTTGACCAAGTGGACTTCAAAGTCACAGTAGCCTAGTGACTGAGTATGATAACCCCCTAACAACATGTATTGCAATAGGCAAACAATTGTTTTCTGTGAAAACCGTGTTACAAATATTTACTTAAGAATTGGAAGGGAAAGAGACCTGAGAAAATCTATGATCATTAAATAAAGGAGGAATGAACAGCAGAAAAGAAGATAGAAAAGTGATAAGTAAATAATTTTATTGGTACTGTCTGCTTGCCACCAAAAGGATGAATGACAGATCAGGTAGTGAAATACAAGATGCTTGGGGAAGATGGGCACCTACAACTTTCACATCAGGCACTGCAATATTAGGCTGCTATATCTGCATTTTTCAGTGCCTTCTATGGGATAGAATAAAACAAAGGCTAGTTCTGTACACAGAAGAAGCTATACTACAGAACATCTTGTCTGTTATTACATGAACTGACACCTTTACCACTTTAGTTATGTAATATATGCATGCTGTTGTTGTGTGTTCAGTTGTTCAGTTATGTCTGACTCTTTTGTGACCCTGTGGACTGTAGCCTGCCACACTCCTCTGTCCATGGGATTTTCCAGGCAAGAATACTGGAGTGAGTTGCTGTTTCCTCCTCCAGAAGCTCTTCGTGACCCAAGGATCAAACCTGTGTCTCCTGCACCTCCTGCATCACAGGTGGATTTTTTTTTAATTGGAGATTAATTTCTTTACAATATTGTGATGGTTTTTGCCATACATTGACATGAATCAAGTATGGTGCACATGTGTCCCCCTGTCCTGAACCTCCCTCCAACCTCCCTCCCCATCCCATCCCTCTGGGTAGTCTCAGTGCACTGGCTTTGAGTGCTCTGTTTCATGCATCAAACTTGGACTGGTCATCTATGTCACATATGGTAATATACATGTTTCAGTGCTATTCTCTCAAATCACTCCACCCTTGCCTTCCCCCACAGAGTCCAAAAGGCTGTTCTTTACATCTGTGTCTCTTTTGCTATCTTGTATATAGGGCCATCATTACTATCTTTCTAAATTCCATATACATGCATTAATATACTGTATTGGTGTTTTTCTCTCTGATTTACTTCACTGTGTATGATAGAAGTCAGTTTCATCCACCTTATTAGAATTGACTCAAATGTGCTTTTTTATAGCTGAGTAATATTCCATTGTGTATATGTACCACAGCTTTCTTATTCATTCATCTGCTGATGGACTTCTAGGTTGCTTCCATGCTCTGGCTATTGTAAACAGTGCTGCAATGAACATTGAGGTATATGTGTCTCTTTTAATTCTGATTTTCTTGGTGTGTATGACCAGCAATGTGATTGCTGGGTCATATGGTAGTTCTATTTCCAGGTTTTTAAGGAATCTCCACACTGTTCTTCATAGTGGCTGTACTAGTTTGCATTCCCACCAACAGTGTAAGAGGATACCCTTTTCTCCACACACTCTCCAGCATTTATTGTTTTTAGACTTTCTGATGGCAGCCATTCTGACCAGTGTGAGATGGTACCTCTTTGTGGTTTTATTTGCATTTCTCTGATAATGAGTGATGTTGAGCATCTTTTCTTGTGTTTGTTAGCTATCTGTATGACTTTTTTGGAGAAATGTCTGTCTAGTACTTTGGCCTTTTTTTTTTTAATTGGGTTGTTTATTTTTCTGGGATTGAGCTGCATGAGCTGTTGTATATTTTGGAGATTAATTCTTCATCCGTTGTTTCATTTGCTATTATTTTCTCCCATTCTGAAAGCTGACTTTTTACCTTGCTTATAGTTTCCTTCATTGTTCAAAAGCTGTTGTTTAATTAGGTTCCATTTGTATATTTTTGCTTTTATTTTCATTACTCTTGGAGGTGGGTCATATAGGATCTTGCTGTGATTTATGTCAGAGAGTGTCCTTCCTATGTTTTCCTCTAGGAGTTTTATAGTTTCTGGTCTTACATTTAGATCTTTAATCCATTTTGAGTTTATTTTTGTGTATGGTGTTAGAAAGTGTTCTAGTTTCATTTTTTTACAGGTGGTTGACTAGTTTTCTCAGCACCACTTGTTATAGAGATTGTCTTTTCTCCATTGTATATTTTTGCCTTCTTTGTCAAAGATAAGGTGTCTATAGGTGCATGTATTCATATCTTTGCTTTCTATTTTGTTCCATTGATCTATATTTCTGTCTTTGTGCCAGTACCATACTGCTTTGATGACTGTAGCTTTGTAGTGTAGTCTGAAGTCAGGCAGGTTGATTCCTCCAGTTCCATTCTTCTTTCTCAATATTGCTTTGGCTATTCAAGGTTTCTTTTGTTTCCATAAAAATTGTGAAAAATTTTGCTCTAGTTCTGTGAAAAATACCATTGGTAGCTTGATAAGGATTGCAATGAATCAATAGATTGCTTTGGGCGCTATACTCATTTTCACTATATTGATTCTTCCAATCCATGAACAAGGTATATTTCTCCATCTACTGCTGAGCAACTGGGGAAGCCCAATATATGAATAACAACTTCTAATTAACTTGCCCAATATTGAGGCCACTGAATATCAAAAAGAGTATTTTCCTGATGCACATTTCTTCCTAGCTATGTGGGATGACTAAATAAACTGCTATGATCGGGAGTTATGGAGTGAGTGAAAATACTTGAGAATCTGAAGACTTCACTGTGTGCATCTTCAGTATTTATTTAAGGCAATCCTAGGACTGAATAACTCTTCACCAGCAAGGGGGCTCATTATCATTACACAAGTGTAGCAGCCAATAACTGACCAGATCTTTGAAAGATGGTATTTTTCAGGAAATTAATTCCCAACATCAGAGCCCATTTCTAATTAAAATATTGTATACATATCCCCCACCATGTACCTCCTTGGAAGTTTAAGTTCACTTGGATAAGAATCCTTCCCATTGCTCCCCTGTTTGTTGTTTAGTCCCTCAGTTGTGTATGCCTCTTTGTGACCCCATGGAACTGCTGCATGCTAGGCTTCCCTGTCCTTCACTTTCTCCTGGAATTTGCTCAAACTCATATCCATTGAGTCAATGGTGCCATCCAACTATCTCATCCTCTATTGCCCACTTCTCCTCCTACCCTCAATCTTTCCAAGTATTAGTGTCTTTTCCAATGAGATTTATCTCCTGAGAGTCTGTTTGTTTTTTCATCTTATAAATTTATTGCAAGAATACAATAGTATAATACACTGAGAACAGTTCCTAAACCTGCAACAAGGGTTGGATAAAGGTTGCTGTTATTGCGCTGGTTGGTCTGGAGATGGTTGCTATTGTTATTAGATGTGTGGCTGATGGAGTCCAGAGGAATCACACATGAAACAGTTTCTTTCCTCTCTGGCTTGCTCTCCCATTCTGTCCAGACACTCATCCTCTCTCTTTGTCATACTGGATCCCAATTTCTGGAACACAGACTTGTTGCTCGCCTTCAGCATTTTCCCATGAGCTTTGGTTTCATGTTCAGGCTGGGAATACTGAGATTCTCTTTAGATAAATTAATGGACTAATCTTCTCCCAACCTCTATAACACCCACAAACTCATCAGCACCACCTCTACAATCCAATTTCCAGATAAGGTGAAGCTGTCAATGAATTCCTTCTCTCCCAAATTAATGGCAGGTGATGTCTCTTTCCCAACTATATGGTCTATGTTGGAAAATTTCCCCTCCTGAATATCCAGCCTTCATCTGGCAGTTGGTTTGATTTTTGCATTTTCCCTCTGTTGAGGTCACTCGGTCTGAAACATCTATCCTCTTTTCTTTTCTCTCCTTTCCTCTTCTCTTCTAATTCACAAGGAAGCAGCAAACACATTAGACTTCTAAAACTGTCATCCTAACATATGGTTGGGAAGTTCCCTGGAGAAGGAAAAGGCAACCCACTCCAGTACTCTTGCCTAGAAAACCCCATGGACGGAGGAGCCTGGTGTCCATGGGGTCGCAAAGAGTCGAACACGACTGAGCAACTTCACTCACTCAACATATGGCAGATGAGTGAAGATCAAAGACTTTCCTGCAGCAGCTGAGAACACTTATAATACCTAGTGTCAAACTGACCATTCTTGATAACTTTCAACAGCTAGTAGAAGTGATCAGATTCTAATTTCACTAGCAACATGACTTGAAAAATGGTAATGTCAGTTCTTAATTATATTTGGGAAGGAGCTCATCTTAGACGATATGGTCTTTATGTTGTTTATAAGAATATCTTGAAAAGATGGGTTTGTTTGATAAATTAAACCTTCTTAGCTGAGAGGAATTTTATCACATAACATTGTGACTCACCACTTGACATCTGAGCTCCATTCTTGCCTTTGATTATAAATGTCTTCAAACTTTCCTGAAAATTGTTCATCCATTGGAATGATAAAGTAAGTGAAACTTTCCTGTAATGAATTTAATTTTAACAATTTCTTCCTGGGATTAATCATTGATTAAAAAGCTTGCTATGACCTTTGTATGTTCTTTTCTATTTCTTTATTATAGAAAATCAGGAAACATTTATCAAAAAGTTATTTTGCTTTAGGAATAATTCCACATCACGAACGATCATAATATCAATACTGGCTTAATAAAAAGCACATAATCTTACAACTAACAAATGACCAGTGTTAACAATATCCATCCATCCTAAACTCCACCCATAATTCCTGTACAATCCAGATCCAAGACTTCTGCAGAAATAAACAATCTAGACTTAAAACTCCAATTTTATAGTCTCATAGTCCATGTTTTTCATCCAAACCTATGAATTCTCAAGGGCTTGTTCAGTCAGGTATTTTAGTAAAAATGTAGGATTTCTCCCTTAGAAGAATTTTCATATCAACTATTGACAATACATTTTGTTACTGAAATCTTTTTGATAATTCTATTAATCATAAGTCCTTACATGCCACTTTGACTCTTCAATAAAGATTAAGATCCTGTGTCAGGAGCCACGTTAGGCATTACTGACAAAATGGAGGTCCAGCCCCAACTCCCTTTCCTTGTCCCGCAGGCACAGACCTGGGATGAAGGAGTTAGGCCTTGTGATTCTGACTTGTTTTTTCCTCTCCTCTGCTGAGTTGACTGAAAAGAATATTAAGGAGCTTATTGTTCTTGAGAGGAGAATGAGAAGGCACAAAGCCTTCTGCAGCTGTGCTCAGAGAATATTCCATAAAGTTAACCATTGACATTCATTCAAGGACCTGTACAAAAGAGTGTTCCAGGATGAGCACAGGCCGCAGCTTGAGGTCATGGGAGGGATTGCTATCTGAAACTNTATAATACCTAGTGTCAAACTGACTATTCTTGATAACTTTCAACAGCTAGTAGAAGTGATCAGATTCTAATTTCACTAGCAACATGACTTGAAAAATGGTAATGTCAGTTCTTAATTATATTTGGGAAGGAGCTCATCTTAGACGATATGGTCTTTATGTTATTTATAAGAATATCTTGAAAAGATGGGTTTGTTTGATAAATTAAACCTTCTTAGCTGAGAGGAATTTTATCACATAACATTGTGACTCACCACTTGACATCTGAGCTCCATTCTTGCCTTTGATTATAAATGTCTTCAAACTTTCCTGAAAATTGTTCATCCATTGGAATGATAAAGTAAGTGAAACTTTCCTGTAATGAATTTAATTTTAACAATTTCTTCCTGGGATTAATCATTGATTAAAAAGCTTGCTATGACCTTTGTATGTTCTTTTCTATTTCTTTATTATAGAAAATCAGGAAACATTTATCAAAAAGTTATTTTGCTTTAGGAATAATTCCACATCAGGAACGATCATAATATCAATACTGGCTTAATAAAAAGCACATAATCTTACAACTAACAAATGACCAGTGTTAACAATATCCATCCATCCTAAACTCCACCCATAATTCCTGTACAATCCAGATCCAAGACTTCTGCAGAAATAAACAATCTAGACTTAAAACTCCAATTTTATAGTCTCATAGTCCATGTTTTTCATCCAAACCTATGAATTCTCAAGGGCTTGTTCAGTCAGGTATTTTAGTAAAAATGTAGGATTTCTCCCTTAGAAGAATTTTCATATCAACTATTGACAATACATTTTGTTACTGAAATCTTTTTGATAATTCTATTAATCATAAGTCCTTACATGCCACTTTGACTCTTCAATAAAGATTAAGATCCTGTGTCAGGAGCCACGTTAGGCATTACTGACAAAATGGAGGTCCAGCCCCAACTCCCTTTCCTTGTCCCGCAGGCACAGACCTGGGATGAAGGAGTTAGGCCTTGTGATTCTGACTTGTTTTTTCCTCTCCTCTGCTGAGTTGACTGAAAAGAATATTAAGGAGCTTATTGTTCTTGAGAGGAGAATGAGAAGGCACAAAGCCTTCTGCAGCTGTGCTCAGAGAATATTCCATAAAGTTAACCATTGACATTCATTCAAGGACCTGTACAAAAGAGTGTTCCAGGATGAGCACAGGCCGCAGCTTGAGGTCATGGGAGGGATTGCTATCTGAAACTTATTTGTGAGGGAAATGTTTATGGCAAAGGAGTTTGCTGAATTTAGGGCTTAGGAATAATTAAAATAGTTAGAAGCTAAAGATTTAAGGAATGTTATAATGTTCTCATATTTTACTATAGCTTATAGAGATTAGGAATTTTGGAGATATTAGTGGTTAGAATCCTTTTTAAAGAAAGTTAGCTCAGGATACTAGGGGCAAACAGGATTTTGAAAGATAAGAAATAAACTGAGGAATGTGGTATGTAGCCCAGACATTAGCATGAATTACAATGTATTCATAAGGACACATGAGAAGAAGTAGATAAGAGAATCACTGAGGCAGGAACTCCTTTTGAGGGGCAACAATGACTTATGGAGACAACAAATCTGGGTCAGGGGAACTGAAAATGTCAAACCTCTGACCTAATGCTTTTGTAAAAATATAAGAGAATCTTAGTGAGTGAATGAAGTTGCTCAGTCAAGTCCAACTCTTTGCGACCCCATGGACTGTGGCCCCCTAGGCTCCTCTGTCCATGGGATTCTCCAGGCAACAATACTGGAGTGGGGAGCCATTTCCTTCTGAAATAAATATGTAGTCCAAGAAAATGAGGCTGCATCATTTCTCAAATTGCCGACATCTGCTGGATCATCAAAAAATCAAGAGAGTTCCAGAAAAACATCTACTTCTGCTTTATTGACTATGCCAAAGCCTTTGACTGTATGAATCACAATAAACTGTGGATAATTCTGAAAGAGATGGGAATACCAGACCACCTGACCTGCCTCTTGAGAAATCTGTATGCAGATCAGGAAGCAACAGTTAGAACTGGACATGGAACAACAGGCTGGTTTCAAATAGGAAAAGGAGTAGGTCAAAGCTGTATATTGTCACCCTGCTTATTTAACTTATATGCAGAGTACATCATGAGAAATGCTGGGCTGGAAGAAGCACAAGCTGGAATCAAGATTGCCGGGAGAAATATCAATAACCTCAGATATGCAGATGACACCACCCTTATGGCAGAAAGTGAAGAGGAGCTAAAGGGCCTCTTGATGAAGGTGAAAGAGGAGAGTGAAAAAGTTGGCTTAAAGCTCAACATTCAGAAAATGAAGATCATGGCATCTGGTCCCATCACTTCATGGGAAATAGATGGGGAAACGGTGGAAGCAGTGTCAGACTTTATTTTTGGAGGCTCCAAAATCACTGCAGATGGCGACTGCAGCCATGAAATTAAAAGACGCTTACTCTTTGGAAGAAAAGTTATGACCAACCTAGATAGTATATTCAAAAGCAGAGACATTACTTTGCCGATTAAGGTCTGTCTAGTCAAGGCTATGGTTTTTCCTGTGGTCATGTATGGATGTGAGAGTTGGACTGTGAAGAAGGCTGAGCGC
>SJYW01046952.1:764029-782321 GCA_006410735.1 Raphicerus campestris | reverse complement strand
GAGAGTTCCAGAAAAACATCTACTTCTGCTTTATTGACTATGCCAAAGCCTTTGACTGTATGAATCACAATAAACTGTGGATAATTCTGAAAGAGATGGGAATACCAGACCACCTGACCTGCCTCTTGAGAAATCTGTATGCAGATCAGGAAGCAACAGTTAGAACTGGACATGGAACAACAGGCTGGTTTCAAATAGGAAAAGGAGTAGGTCAAAGCTGTATATTGTCACCCTGCTTATTTAACTTATATGCAGAGTACATCATGAGAAATGCTGGGCTGGAAGAAGCACAAGCTGGAATCAAGATTGCCGGGAGAAATATCAATAACCTCAGATATGCAGATGACACCACCCTTATGGCAGAAAGTGAAGAGGAGCTAAAGGGCCTCTTGATGAAGGTGAAAGAGGAGAGTGAAAAAGTTGGCTTAAAGCTCAACATTCAGAAAATGAAGATCATGGCATCTGGTCCCATCACTTCATGGGAAATAGATGGGGAAACGGTGGAAGCAGTGTCAGACTTTATTTTTGGAGGCTCCAAAATCACTGCAGATGGCGACTGCAGCCATGAAATTAAAAGACGCTTACTCTTTGGAAGAAAAGTTATGACCAACCTAGATAGTATATTCAAAAGCAGAGACATTACTTTGCCAATTAAGGTCTGTCTAGTCAAGGCTATGGTTTTTCCTGTGGTCATGTATGGTTGTGAGAGTTGGACTGTGAAGAAGGCTGAGCGCCAAAGAATTGATGCCTTTGAACTGTGGTGTTGGAGAAGACTCTTGAGCGTCCCTTGGACTGCCAGGAGATCCAACCAGTCCATTCTGAAAGAGATCAGCCCTGGGATTTCTTTGGAAGGAATGATGCTAAAGCTGAACCTCCAGTACTTTGGCCACCTCATGAGAAGAGTTGACTCATTGGAAAAGACTGATGCTGGGAGGGATTGGGGGCAGGAGGAGAAGGGGACAACAGAGGATGAGATGGCTGGATGGCATGATGGACTCGATGGACGTGAGTCTGAGTGAACTCTGGGAGTTGGTGATGGACAGGGAGGCCTGGCGTGCTGCGATTCATGAGGTCGCAAAGAGTCGGACACGACTGAGCGACTGAACTGAACTGAGTGTATACTGGTGGAGAAGAAAATGGCAACCCACTCCAATATTCTTGCCTGGAGAATCCCAGGAACAGAGGAGCCTGGTGGGCTGCCGTTTTAGGTTGCACAGAGTTGAACATGACTGAAGAGACAGCAGCAGCGTCAGCAAGTGTATACTGGAATGCATTTTAAAGGTTAACTTAATATATGTCCTACAAACAGATTTTAAAAAAATAGACTCTTGTATTTTTAAAATAACACACAAAAATGACAGACTGAGTACTGCTATGACAACAATTCAAGGGCAAAGTGTGTGTCATCTCTAAGTCTGACCACAATATATAAACTGGCCTCATAGTTCTACAACACAAAAGAGTCCTAGATGCGGCAGAATCACGATGGAGGGAAAGCCATTCCCTCCAACTTCACTGCTCCCATGGAGAAACTCTGCTTCCCTGAATCCCTCCTCCTAGAACAGTTAACCCCAGATCTCTTCATGGCTTACTCATACTTCTCCAGCAATCTTTACTCAAATCACACCTTTTCAACCAGACCCACATTAACTTCCTGTGAACATTTAAAACCCATTTAATCCACCATTGCACCCCACCTTCCCTTCTTATGCTTTCCTCTCTTTCCACACTCCTGAGTAATTTATTCATTTATTTACTCATTTATTCATTGAAGTCATGAGTTCTGAGGACCTCTCTTTGCTAGGTTGTGAGCTACACAAGGCAGGATCTATTGTCTACATAAATTGTTTTCTGCTTCTCCTTTAAACACGATGGTTTCCCACTCTAATCATGACATTCTGACATGGCACTTTCCATCCCTTCATTTTCCTGGTCTTCTTATACCCCTGGAACAATAGCCAACACCTTAATCCCTCCACTTTATCTAGCTCATCAGGGCTTTTATGATGTCACTGTTACCGCTCAACCTGAAACACCAATAAGCAAACTTAAACTGCTTTAATAAGGGTTCCAGGCAAATTTTGTCATTGAATTTCCAGATCTATCCACCCACAGACCTGAGAAACCTAGTTTCTGCAATCATATTGATCACTTCCAAACATTAAACTGGAATCCTGTATGTTAAGGACCCATAACAATCTTCACATCCAGGGCTCATTTCTGAGCTGTTAACTACACCCTCTCAGCCACTTATGAACATAAACCATCTTCTTTCAAGCAGAACTCCAACAGAAATCTCCTTCATTCTGTGTGAACTCTCAGAAACATCCCTCTTCTGTCACAAAGTACTGCAGAAACCTCCTATTTTATGTTAGAATTCCTTCAGAAACTTTCTACCATCTCTAACATTTTCCCTGAGAAACTTCTTATGTCAGATTTTCCATGAGAACCTCCATCTTTCTGTCAGAGTTTATCTCTGAATGCCATTCTTTATGTCAGATTCAGCTAACACTTCATTTTTTCATCAGAGTTCACCTGAAACTCTGTGTGTTTTTCTCAGAACCTCTTTCTTTCTATAAGATTTCACCTCCTATTTTCAGTGAGATTTTACTTCAGAAGCTTCTACTTTCTGTCAGATTTTAATTCAGAAGCTACTAGATTCTATAATATTTTGCATCGAAATCACCTTCCTTCAGTGAAATTTTACAGCAGAAGTTCCAAGTTTTGGTCAGATTTTTACACTAGATACTGCAAATTTGTTTCAGGTTTTACTCCAGAAACTCCTATTTTGTTTCAGATTTTACCATAGAACCTCCTAGCTTCCCTCAGATTTTACCTTAGAACCTCCAAGTTTTCATCAGATTTTACCTAAGAACCTCTGATTTTCTGTCAGATTTTACCTCAGACCTCAGACTTACCTCAAAATCTTTAAGTTTCTGTCAGATTTTACCTCAGAACCTCCTAATTTCTGTAGTACTTTAACTCAGATGTTACCTCAGAACCTGTTGATTCCTGTCAGATTCTATCTCAGATGTAACTTCAGAACATCCTGGTTTCTGTCAATGTTACCTCAGATCCTCCCGGTTTCTGTCAGATATTACCTCAGCACCTCCTGCTTTCTGTCAGATTTTACTTCAAACCTTCTGGTTTCTGTCATATTTTAGCTCAGAACCTCCTTGTTTCTGCAAATTTTACCTCAGAACATCTTGGTTTCTATCATATTTCACTTTAGATTCCCTCTAGTTTCTTGCAGATTTTTACCTCAGAACCTTCTAATTTCTGTCAAACTTTACCTCCGAACCTCCTGGTTTCAGTTAGATTTTACCGCAGGATCTCCCAGTTCCTATTATATTTTACATCAGAACCTTCCTGTCCATTTTTTACCTCAGGACCACACAGTTCCTGCCTGATTTTACCTTAAGACCTCATGGTTTCTATCCTATTTTTACCTCAGTATCTCAAATTATACCTCAGAGCTTCTTTCTATGTCTGATTTTATCTTAGAACTTTCTTTTCATATTTTTCCTCAGAACCTCCTTCGTTCTCTCAAAATTCCCCCAGTCTTCCCTTCTTCTCTCAGCATGCCTTGTCACTCTCCTTCTGTGTCTCAGAATTCACTCTTCTTTCTTTCAAAATTTCCTCTCACTCTTTCTCTAAGAATTCCCTCTCAATCTCATTTTCTCAGAATTTTCTCACACCCTCATCACTCAGAATTCCTCACTCAAGTTCTCTCAGAAATCTCTGTCACTTTCCTTGTCTCAGAATTCCCCCATACTACCCTTACACAGAATTTCCTCAGACTCTCCTTTCTCTCAGAATTCTCTCAGACTCTTCTTCTTTCTCTCAAATTATCTCAGAGTCTCCTTCTTTCATAATATCCTCTCAGATTCATTTCCTCATTAATTCCTCTCAATCTCATTTTCTCAGAAATTTTTTATACCCTCCTTCATGACGATTTTAACTCACCCACCTTCTCTCAGAAATCCTCTTAATCTCTTCTGAGTATCCCACCAGAAATCTTCTTTTTCCCAGAATTCACTCTCACTCCTCTTCTTTCTCTCTGAATTCCCTCTCACTCTCCCTCTATCCTCAGCCACTCAGTCTTTGTCTTGCATCTATATTGACTCAGAAGTCCTTTCATCTACACTTTGCTCACCTCATTTCATCTGTGTGTCGGTAACCTCCATCTCCACGTTTCTCTGTGTTTTCAGTTTCCTACTTCTTTTTATACCCTTTTTTTTTCCCCCAGAGGAAAAGGTGACTTTCTTTTTGTCAAAAGCATACTTTTCATTCACAGTAGAGTTACTTACCTCTTCTATCTTGCATCCTTCTTCTCTGCCTACAAACATGCCTACAAGGCCCTAATCCCACAAACCTTACCTCTCATTCTAACAATTTTTGAACTACCGCGCTCACTGTTTCTCCCCTTGAATATCTATTTTCTTGTAAATAATCTACTCCTCAATCCCTTTTCCACTGTACGTCCTTTAAATCTTTATACAATTTATTGTTAATTCTCATGGTCATTTCTCAGTCCCCACCTTGATGTATATGGCATTTTCCATTTTTAAAAATTTTTTAAATTCTAAAAAAATTACATTTTTAAATTAAATTTGTTGTAGTATAGTTGCTTAACAATGTTGTGTTAGTTTCTGTTGTACAGCAAATTGAATCAGCTATATATATATATATCCCTTCTTTTGGGGGGGTTTCTTACCCATCTAGGTACCACAAAGCACTGAATAGAGTTCTCTGTGTTATACAGTATGTTCCAACTAGTTATAAATTTTATACACAGTATTAAAAGTTTATATATGCCAATGCAAATCTCCCAATTCATCCCACTCCCCACTTTCCCCCTTTGGTGTCCATACATTTGTTCTTTACAAACATATGTGTCTCTATTTCTGTTTTTGGCCTTTGCCATTTTAGTCTGGCCTGCTTCTTCTCCTCTTTCAGCTTCTGCCCCAAGTCCTTTTCTATTCCTCTCCTNCTGTCTCTTATACACATCTCCCTTTTTTTTTCCCCCAGAGGAAAAGGTGACTTTCTTTTTGTCAAAAGCATACTTTTCATTCACAGTAGAGTTACTTACCTCTTCTATCTTGCATCCTTCTTCTCTGCCTACAAACATGCCTACAAGGCCCTAATCCCACAAACCTTACCTCTCATTCTAACAATTTTTGAACTACCGCGCTCACTGTTTCTCCCCTTGAATATCTATTTTCTTGTAAATAATCTACTCCTCAATCCCTTTTCCACTGTACGTCCTTTAAATCTTTATACAATTTATTGTTAATTCTCATGGTCATTTCTCAGTCCCCACCTTGATGTATATGGCATTTTCCATTTTTAAAAATTTTTTAAATTCTAAAAAAATTACATTTTTAAATTAAATTTGTTGTAGTATAGTTGCTTAACAATGTTGTGTTAGTTTCTGTTGTACAGCAAATTGAATCAGCTATATATATATATATCCCTTCTTTTGGGGGGGTTTCTTACCCATCTAGGTACCACAAAGCACTGAATAGAGTTCTCTGTGTTATACAGTATGTTCCAACTAGTTATAAATTTTATACACAGTATTAAAAGTTTATATATGCCAATGCAAATCTCCCAATTCATCCCACTCCCCACTTTCCCCCTTTGGTGTCCATACATTTGTTCTTTACAAACATATGTGTCTCTATTTCTGTTTTTGGCCTTTGCCATTTTAGTCTGGCCTGCTTCTTCTCCTCTTTCAGCTTCTGCCCCAAGTCCTTTTCTATTCCTCTCCTTCTTCACTACTCATTCACTACTTTATTTTCTGTGGGTTTCCTTCATTGTTTCTCCTCTTCCTCCCCCAATAAATATCAAGATGCACCATGAAGCTTAATTATTGGCCTCTAGTTTTCTGCCAGCGTTCCTGTTCTGTTGGTATTTCTCCTTGGGATTTTTTGTTGTTGTTCTGGTCAGTGGTACCATTATTCTCCCAGGAATTGTCTCTTCTTGGGATTGGAATTGGTGATTCCAGAATCTTTCAGATTAACTGGCCTTTGGTTTACAGAAGTCCCTTCAGGATAAATACCAGGCACAAGAATGTTCTAATCATGGAGAGGAAGCATTGATCTTAGGGATCTTAAACATTCTTAAGCTAAAAAATCTATCCCTTTAGCCATGATGTTCTCCTGAGCTCACATGAGAGAAACAGACTATCAGAGCTGGAAGGATGTTGGGGATTACCTTGTCCTACATTCCCATCAGAGAGGTGGGAAATTAAGGCCTATTGATACCAAGGGATGAGAACTTGGGATTGCTAGTACCTCCAGTGTAGCTAAGTCACAAGTAGTAGCCTTTGGGGGACTACCCTGATGGTCTAGTGGCTACAACTATGCTCTCCCAATTCAGGGGCCTGGGTTCAATCCCTTGTCAGGGAACTAGATCTCACATACCACAATGAAGACTAAAGATCCCGCATGCCACAACTGAGACCTGATGCAGCCAAATAATTTAAAAAAAATTTTTTCTAAGTAATACCTTGGTGAAAGGAATTGATTTTCTTATTCCATTTCTATAACTTACATTGTGACTTTGCAAAATCATTAAACTTCTCTAAATCTTACTTTCCACTATCCCTCAGATAAGAAATTTTTAATACAGTAGCCTCTAATGTCCCTTCAAACTTTAATTTTTCGTTGATTTATGTGTCTTTGATAGCTGCTGCAGGATGTCACCTTGGGATAACAGCCAAATGATTCATTTTCCTTTTCAGAGAAATGTCAGTATCTCCTTAGGATTTTCTTGTCCTGGTCAATGACATCATCATTCTCCCAGACCAAATTTTGCTTTTCTTTGGGTTCACTGGCCCATTATTTCCATATATCTCCCCAAGGATAAGAATCTAGCATCAGCATGTTCCTGTTACTACAGAGGAGCCTCTCCATGGATCCATGAAAGAGGATCGCTGAGCACTATTTCCTTCATAACGAAGGCCAGTCCATAGAGCATCACCTGTTTCTAGTCCCCAGGTCTCTGGAGAGGTACTCCAGGTTCACTTCGTCCTATATCTGCTGCTGCACATCCATAACCTTCCACCTGTGCTCTTTTATTGTTCCCCAATCAGGGGACGTTGAGGACCATGTGAAGTTCACCCATGCACACTTTTTCATCCTTCCAGAACCTGAAGCAGGCAGGAGGTACTCTCTAAACCTGAGCCCCTGAAGCCCATCTCAGGGTCCTAAGATCAGGCTTCCCTGAAAGCTGCAGAGAGCAGAGGAATCAATGCCTTGTAGGGAACGAACGTGGACCAGTAAGAAAAGGGAGAGAGCATGTGATTGGCAGATAAAATCGACTTGCTTCCTCCATCCCTCCATCAGACCCCTGAAGTTAAAGCGATGCCACATAGCCTTCACAGAAACATCCCGCGTGTCTGAGCAACCATTTGTGCTTCCTTAAAGCTGTGGTCACCTGGATTTTCTTCCTCCTTTCTTCCTTCCTTCCTATTTTTCCTCATTTTTCCTTTTCTGAGAATTCATGCCCCCCCCAAAAGAGTCCCATAGAAGTTCTGCCTCAGGCTTCTACTTTCTAGGAAAACCAGGTTGAGACAGGTACTGGATAAGTCTCCATCCCTGTCTCAGCTCTGAGCCAGCCAGTCAATTATTCACACATAAAATTAGCCATCACACTTGTATTTCCCCTCTAGTCTCTGATTCCCCAAATTCTGTCCACACTATAGCTAATTTAATCTTCTTAAAGACCCTATCTCCATCTTTCCAATACAACTCCTCTTTATTTTTAGTATAATGCTGAAATACCTTTACTTAGGCTAGAACATTATTCATTTTACACTACACATTGTCACCCTGCTTATTTAATTTATATGCAGAGTACATTATGGGAAATGCCAGGCTGGATGAAGCACAAGCTGGAATCAAGACTGCCGGGAGAAATATAAATAACCTTAAATATGCAGATGACATCACTCTAATGGTGAGAGTGAAGAAGAACTAAGAGCCTCTTGATGAAAGTGAANAGAGAAATGTCAGTATCTCCTTAGGATTTTCTTGTCCTGGTCAATGACATCATCATTCTCCCAGACCAAATTTTGCTTTTCTTTGGGTTCACTGGCCCATTATTTCCATATATCTCCCCAAGGATAAGAATCTAGCATCAGCATGTTCCTGTTACTACAGAGGAGCCACTCCATGGATCCATGAAAGAGGATCGCTGAGCACTATTTCCTTCATAACGAAGGCCAGTCCATAGAGCATCACCTGTTTCTAGTCCCCAGGTCTCTCGAGAGGTACTCCAGGTTCACTTCGTCCTATATCTGTTGCTGCACATCCATAACCTTCCACCTGTGCTCTTTTATTGTTCCCCAATCAGGGGACGTTGAGGACCATGTGAAGTTCACCCATGCACACTTTTTCATCCTTCCAGAACCTGAAGCAGGCAGGAGGTACTCTCTAAACCTGAGCCCCTGAAGCCCATCTCAGGGTCCTAAGATCAGGCTTCCCTGAAAGCTGCAGAGAGCAGAGGAATCAATGCCTTGTAGGGAACGAACGTGGACCAGTAAGAAAAGGGAGAGAGCATGTGATTGGCAGATAAAATCGACTTGCTTCCTCCATCCCTCCATCAGACCCCTGAAGTTAAAGCGATGCCACATAGCCTTCACAGAAACATCCCGCGTGTCTGAGCAACCATTTGTGCTTCCTTAAAGCTGTGGTCACCTGGATTTTCTTCCTCCTTTCTTCCTTCCTTCCTATTTTTCCTCATTTTTCCTTTTCTGAGAATTCATGCCCCCCCCAAAAGAGTCCCATAGAAGTTCTGCCTCAGGCTTCTACTTTCTAGGAAAACCAGGTTGAGACAGGTACTGGATAAGTCTCCATCCCTGTCTCAGCTCTGAGCCAGCCAGTCAATTATTCACACATAAAATTAGCCATCACACTTGTATTTCCCCTCTAGTCTCTGATTCCCCAAATTCTGTCCACACTATAGCTAATTTAATCTTCTTAAAGACCCTATCTCCATCTTTCCAATACAACTCCTCTTTATTTTTAGTATAATGCTGAAATACCTTTACTTAGGCTAGAACATTATTCATTTTACACTACACATTGTCACCCTGCTTATTTAATTTATATGCAGAGTACATTATGGGAAATGCCAGGCTGGATGAAGCACAAGCTGGAATCAAGACTGCCGGGAGAAATATAAATAACCTTAAATATGCAGATGACATCACTCTAATGGTGAGAGTGAAGAAGAACTAAGAGCCTCTTGATGAAAGTGAAAGTGAAAAAGCTGGCTTAAAACTCAACATTCAAAAAACTAAGATCATGGCATCCAGTCCCATCACTTCATGGCAAGTAGATGGGGAAACAATGAAAACAGTGACAGACTTTATTTTCTTGGGCTCCAAAATCACTGCAGATGGTGACTGCAGCCATGAAATTAAAAGACACTTGCTCCTTGGAAGGAAAGCTATGACCAACCTAGAAAGCATATTAGAAAGCAGGACATCACTTTGCCAACAAAAATCTGTATAGTCCAAGCTATGGGTTTTTCCAGTAGTCATGTATGGATGTGAGAGTTGGACCATAAAGAAAGCTGAGCACTGAAAATTGATGCTTTTGAACTGCGGTGTTGGAGAAGACTCTCGAGAGTCCCTTGGACTGCAAGGAGATCCAACCAGTCAATCCTAAAGGAAATGGAAAGGATAACAGGTAGGAAGGCTAGAGGTCCCCAAGTGGCAGGAGGAAATAAACTACAAGTGGCAGATGTGTTGTTGTTGTTATTGTTTCCCCTTTTCTACACAAAATTAAAAGAGGCTTTTAATTCTGTGTTGACAACACTTAGTTCTGCCTTGAGCTAACCAATGTGTTTTTCTTAAGCTATATTAATGAAGCTATGTATTTGCTTTGGAATTTGCCTTTCTTCAAAATGGTTCCACCTAAAACTAACTATTTTTTCTTTTCTCAAACCTTGGGATGATTATGGCTCAACAAGCCAGTATTCCTGTCAACTGTTTCATGGCCAGGGGATGACACACCTCATGCCATCCTGTATCAAAAATGCATATTGTAGGAGAGGAGCCTGGTGAAACTTCCCCAGCCTTGAGGTGTCTCTCTCATCTGATTAATACCTAACAGACATAAAACACCTTGCTAAAAAACTAGCAAACGGACACTCTTTCTGTCCCCTTCTGATGTCTATATCAGAAGCTTTCCCTATCTCTGTTATACTTTAATAAAACTTTGCTACACAAAAAGCTCCAAGTAGTCAAACCTCATCTCTGACCCTGGATTGAAACCCTGTCCTCCAGAGGTCACAATCCAGGCATAACACATGGCTCTCAGCAGCAACCTTTCAAAATCAACACTGAATATTCACTGGAAGCAGTGATGCTGAAGCTGAAACTCCAATACTTTGGCCACCTGATGTGAAGAGCCGACCCATTAGAAAAGACCCTGATGCTGACAAAAATTGGAAGCAGGAGGAGAAGGGGACAATAGAGGATGAGATGGTTGGATGGCATCAACTCAATGGGCATGAGTTTGAGCAGCCTCTGGGAGATAGTGAAGGACAGGGAAGAATGGTGTCCATGGAATCACAAAAAGTCGGACACAACTGAGTGACTAAACAACATCCTTACCATCATTTCTGTTTGATTTCTCTCTAGAGATACTCAATGAATATTCATTTTTAGCTCATAAACCATCTACCCTTATACATCATTGTGCACATCAGTCTTTCTCCTGGATGTTCCTTCCCACTGTCTGTTTTGTTTAACTTCACACAGAATGTAAACTGCTTAAGGACAGAGGCTGCATCTATCCTGTTCCCCTTTACACAGCACTAAATATCCTTAGTTTGATAATTACCCTCTGCCTTGAAATCTTGTGTGGACTCAAACCATGGGGAAATAAGTCATGGGAAAATGTAACCTGGCACAGCACTGATTTCCTTACTCCAGGATGGAGTGGACCCTGGAATGCCAATGTGGATCATTATAACCCATAATGCTGCAAAAAGTGCTCATCTGACTTGGTAGATTTCTCAGTTTTTGTGAGCTGAAAATCAGCAACCTCTCTGGAGGAACTAAAAAGGCATAAGGGAGCCTCAACCACTCATGTCTGCTCACATTTATTCTTAGCCTCATGCCCAATCCTTACCTTGCTTCTTCACTAATATGGAGAAGTTTGAAGTAAAGGCAACTAAACTGTGTCTAAGAAGTCATTGTTACCTGACTTCAAACCCAGAGCAAACTATGTGGTCTACATTATGTCCAATAAAGAACCAATAAATATTTGAAACAAAAATGAAGAGAGGTAAAGTGAATGAATGAGCCCCTGTCTTTTCTAAAGGTCTTCCCCGATGGCCCAGATAATAAAGAATCTGCCTGCAGTGTGAGAGATCAGGTTCAATCCCTGGGTTGGGAAAATCCCCTGGAAAAGAAAATGGCTACCCACTCCATTATTCTTGCCTGGAGAATCCCATGGACAGAGAATCCCAGCGGGTGCCACTCATGGGCTCACAAAGAGGTGGACACCACTAAGCAACTAACAAACACACATCTTCTCTAAAAGAACAGCTTAAATCCTACCGCTTTCATGAAAGCTTTCCCTACTGCCTTTTTACTGTAAACCAAAATGGGGTCGCAGAGTTGGACACAACTGAGCGACTGAACTGAACTGAACAGAAAGTTCTCTGCAAGGTCTGTGTGTTACCCTTATTGGCCTTTGACAATTTGCTTCCTTGTATTTGAAATAATTTCTAGGCAAATATATTTGGCCTATGCAACCATACGACAAGCTCTGAGAAGACAAATCCATGTTTTATATCTCTTTGGTTGCTCACAATTAATACAGCGTTTGCACAAAGTAAATACTCAGATGCCTTGCTCCCTTTTCCTTTCTTTTTTCCTTCTTTCTTTTAAAAACAATGCCAGTGTAGTGGCCCTGGAACTTTAGAATAGTGGAAAGCTGATGCTGACACAGATTTTGTTTCTGAACTTCTATAAGTGAGGTAATTTAGGCTACTTCTCAGGCTGTGCAGAACCACATGGAAGATTTGTAAGCAGTTTGGTAAAATAAGGCTGGCAGAATAAGAAAGGATGGGTTAGGGGAGGCAGGATGCTAAGAAATGCCAATTCCTTTCATATCATTCAAGAATTGATTATTAGCAACTAGAGAGAAATATTAAAAAAAACCTTAACTATGAGCAAAGAATCGTGGATGATTTTAATTCCTCATTAAATTTTTAAAATAAATATTTTAAATTTATTAATTTTAAAATATTTATTAATATTAATTTTAGTTAATATCAATTTTTAAATATTTAAAATTTATTTATTTTAATCAGAGGTTAGTTACTTTAAAATATTGTATTGGTTTTGCCATACATTGACATGAATCTGCCACAGGTGGGCATGTGTTCCCCATCCTGAACCCCCCACCCACCTCCATCCCCATACCATCCCTCTGGGTCATCCCAGTGCACCAGCCCCAAGCATCCAGTATCATGCATCAAACCTGGGCTGGTGATTCACTTCATATATGATAATATACATGTTTCAATGCCATTCTCCCAAACCATCCCACTCTCTCCCTCTCCCACGGAGTCCAAAAGACTGTTCTATACATCTGTGTCTCTTTTACTGTCTCTCATACTACTCTTGAGAATCCCTTGGACTGCAAGGAGATCGATCCAACCAGTCCATTCTGAAGGAGATCAGCCCTGGGATTTCTCTGGAAGGAATGATGCTAAAGCTGAAACTCCAGTACTTTGGCCACCTCATGTGAAGAGTTGACTCATTGGAAAAGACTTTGATGCTGGGAGGGATTGGGGGCAGGAGGAGAAGGGGACAACAGAGGATGAGATGGCTGGATGGCATCACGGACTCGATGGGCGTGAATCTGAGTGAACTCCGGGAGTTGGTGATGGACAGGGNGACTCTGATGCTGGCAGAGATTGGAGGCAGGAGGAGAAGGGGACAACAGAGGATGAGATGGCTGGATGGCATCACGGACTCGATGGGCGTGAATCTGAGTGAACTCCGGGAGTTGGTGATGGACAGGGAGGCCTGGTGTGCTGCAATTCATGGGGTTGCAGAGAGTCGGACATGACTGAGTGACTGAACTGAACTGAACTGAATACAGGGTTATTGTTACCATCTTTCTAAATTCCATATATATGTGTTAGCATACTATATTGGTGTTTTTCTTTCTGGCTTACTTCACTCTTTACAATAGGCTCCAGTTCCATCCACCTCATTAGAACTGATTCAAATGTATTTTTTAAATGGCTGAGTAATACTCCATTGTGTATATGTACCACAGCTTTCTTATCCATTCATCTGTTGATGGACATCTAGGTTGCTNGATTTTTTTTTTTTTTTTTTTTTTTTGCTCCTCCATGTGTCATGTGGGATCTCAGTTGCCCAACCAGGGATCCAACCCTCATCTCCTGCACTGGAAGCATGGAATCTTAACCACTGGACTGCCAAGGAAGGCCCAGTATTTTTGTACTTTCATATAATAATTAACTAATGCCTAATACTGATGGCTTGCTTTTAAATAAAGTGGAAAATATTTCACTGCAATATTTTATTTACATCTTTTAGTCACAATAGTTTAATTATCTTAAAAGCAAAACAAATTCCACCAAATTTCAGATAGATTACAAATATGTAACATAAATAAAAATCTAGGTTAAAATGAATCATGCTTTGGAATCATTCTTTCAAAGTCAGGCAGCCATCAAGCTCATCCAGTCAAGTTGTACTGGATTGTAATTTTAAAAACCAGTACCCAGTTTTTAATGAGGAGCTAAAGCTACAAAATTAGTTGCAAACAGAAATGGAACTGAAGTCTCTCCCTCTCACTCTCAGGTTGATGAAATGTTAATCACAGAATATTGATCATAGTCTTTGTTGCTCAAAGGAAAAAAAGCAAGAATCCATAGTTTCACAAAGCATTAGGTATAATAAGACAAATTTCCAGTCCTCCAGAATGCAATGCCAGAGGAACAGCAGGCATCTTAGCACCAGCACAATCTTTCTCAATTTTGGATGTTCCCATCTCCAGTGAAATTCCTTAGATAGTCTTAAAGGTATGCAATTTTCACCCTCCCTCATGGGAATAAGCTGGAAAAAAAATTATAGTCTACCCAGCTTCTGCTGCTGCTGCTGCTAAGTCGCTTCACTCGTGTCCGACTCTATGTGACCCCATAGACAGCAGCCCACCATGCTCCTCTGTCCCTGGGATTCTCCAGGCAAGAGTACTGGAGTGGGTTGCCATTGCCTTCTCCAAACCCGGCTTCTAAACATTTCCAGCTATGACCCATCTATGGCTTAGATGGTAAGGGATCTTTCTGCAATTTGGGAGACCCAGGTTTGAACCCTGAGTTGAAAAGGGAATGATAATCCATTCCAGTATTCTTGCCTGCAGAATCCCATGGACAGAGTCATCTGGAGGGCTACAGTCCGTGGGATCACAAAGAGCCCGATATGACTGAACAACTAACACACACACACATTTGAAGAATATAAAAAATGAAAGAAATCAGGGCCAAATAGGAAGCAGGCTACAGTCCAGGGGGTCACAAAGATTCAGACACAACTGAAGACAAGCACAACAGCAACAGGAAGTCCACAGAGCAGGCAGCATATTCATGATGACTCTGTGCATTTCCCTGCACAAAAGGAGCTTCTTAATTCTTCAGTCCGTCTACATACGAGTAATAACAGATGAGACTGCTTTGGGGGAACTCTCCCTGACTTACTTATTTCAAATATAGACAACATTGTAGATGGTTACTCAAGCTATGCTCCTGTCTATATAGACACCAGAAAGAAGATGATTTATATGCATTTTATACAGATGGAATGCAAAAGTAGGAAATCAAGAAACNGCATTTTATACAGATGGAATGCAAAAGTAGGAAATCAAGAAACACCTGGAGTAACAGAAAAATTTGGCTTTGAAATACAGAATGAAGCAGCACAAAGGCTAATACAGTTTTGCCAAGAAAGCACACTGGTGATAGCAAACACCCTCTTCCAACAATAACTCTACACATGGACATCACCAGATGGTCAACACCGAAATCAAACTGATTATATTCTTTGCAGCCAAAAATGGAGAAGCTCTATACAGTCAGCAAAAACAAGACCAGGAGCTGACTGTGGCTCAGATCATGAATTCCTTATTGCCAAATTCAAACTTAATTGAAGAAAGTAGGGAAAACCACTAGACCATTCAGTTCAGTTCAGTTTAGTTCAGTTCAGTTGCTCAGTTGTGTCCGACTCTTTGCGACTCCATGAATCGCAGCATGCCAGGTCTCCCTGTCCATCACCAACTCCCGGAGTTCACTCAAACTCACTTCCATCGAGTTGGTGATGACATTCAGCCATCTCATCCTTCGTCATCCCCTTTTCCTCCTGCCCCTAATCCCTCCCAGCATCAGAGTGTTTTACAGTGAGTCAACTCTTCGCATGAGGTGGCCAAAGTACTGGAGTTTCAGCTTTAGCATCATTCCTTCCAAAGAAATCCCAGGGCTGATCTTCTTCAGAATGGACTGGTTGGATCTCCTTGCAGTCCAAGTGAACCTCAGGAGGCTTCTCCAACACCACAGTTCAAATGCATCAATTCTTCGGCACTCAGCTTTCTTCACAGAACAACTCTCACATCCATACATAACCACTGGAAAAACCATAGCCCTGACTAGACGGATCTTTGTTGGCATTCAGGTATGACCTAAATAAAATCCCTTGTGATTATACAATGAAAGTGAGAAATAGATTTAAGGGACTACATCTGATAGACAGAGTGCATGATGAACTATGGATGGAGGTTCCTGACATTATACAAGAGACAGGGAGCAAGACCAAAAAATGCAAAAAAGCAAAATGGCTATCTGAGGAGGCCTTACAAATAGCTGTGAAAAGAAAAAAAGCAAAAAGCAAAGGAGAAAAGGAAAAATATAAGCATCTGAATGCAGAGTTCCAAAGAATAGCGAGGAGAGATAAGAAAGCCTTCCTCAGTGATCAGTGCAAAGAAATAGAGGAAAACAATAGAATGGGAAAGACTAGAGATCTCTTCAAGAAAGTTAGAGATACCAAGGGAACATTTCATGCAAAGATGAGCTTGATAAAGGACAGAAATGGGA
This sequence comes from Raphicerus campestris, assembly GCA_006410735.1. Classification (NCBI taxonomy): domain Eukaryota; kingdom Metazoa; phylum Chordata; class Mammalia; order Artiodactyla; family Bovidae; genus Raphicerus; species Raphicerus campestris. The sequence goes on along the minus strand of SJYW01046952.1, from coordinate 766,175 downwards.
TGGACCTAACAGAAGCATAAGATATTAAGAAGAGGTGGCAAGAATACACAGAAGAACTATACAAAAAAGATCTTCACGAAGCAGATAATCACGATGGCGTGGTCAATCACCTAGAGCCAGACATTCTAGACTGTGAAGTCAAATGGGCCTTAGGAATCATCACTACAATTCCAGTTGAGCTACTTCAAATCCTAAAAGATAATGTGAAGGTGCTGCACTCAATATGTCAGCTCAAACTACTGCACAATTGCACTCGTCTCACACGCTAGTAAAGTAATGCTCCTGTCTAAAATTCTCCAAGCCAGGCTTTAGAAATAAGTGAACTGTGAACTTTCAGATGTTCCAGCTGGTTTTAGAAAAGGTAAAGGAACCAGAGATCAAACTGCCAACATCCGCTGGATCATGAAAAAGCAAGAGAGCCCCAGAAAAATATCTATTTCTATTTTATTGAATATGCCAAAGACTTGGACTGTGTGGATCACAAAAAACTATGGAAAATTCTGAAAAAGATGGGCATACCAGACCACTTGACTTGCCTCTTGAGAAACCTGTATGCAGGTCAGGAAGCAGCAGTTAGAACTAGACATGGAACAACAGACTGGTTCCAAATAGGAAAAGGAGTACATCAAGGCTGTATGTTGTCACCCTGCTCATTTAACTTATATGCAGAGTACATCATGAGAAACTCTGGGCTGGAAGAAGCACAAGCTGGAATCAAGATTGCCGGGAGAAATATCAATAACCTCAGTTATGCAGATGACACCACCTTTATGGCAGAAAGGGAAAAGGAACTAAAGAGCCTCTTGAAGAAAGTGAAAGAGGAGAGTGAAAAAGTTGGCTTAGGCTTAACATTCAGAAAACAAAGATCATGGCATCTGGTCCCATCACTTCATGGGAAATAGATGGGGAAACAGTGGCTGACTTTATTTTTTGTGGGGGGGCTCCAAAATCACTGCAGATGGGTGATTGCAGCCATGAAATTAAAAGACACTTACTCCTTGGAAGGGAAGTTATGACCAACCTGGACAGTATTTTAAAAAGCAGAAACATTACATCAACAAATGTCCATCTAGTCAAGGCTATGGTTTTTCCAGTGGTCATGTATGGATGTGAGACTTGGACTATAAAGAAAGCTGACCGCCAAAGAATTGATGCTTTTGAACTGTGTTGTTGGACAAGACTCTTTAGAGTCCCTTGGACTGCAAGGAGAGCCAACCAGTCCATCCTAAAGGAGATCAGTCCTGGGTGTTCATTGGAAGGACTGATGTTGAAGCTGAAACTCCAATACTTTGGCCACCTGATGCAAAGAGCTGACTCATTTGAAAAGACCCTGATGCTGGGAAAAATTGAGGGCAGGAGCAGAAGGGGATGACAGAGTCTGAGATGGTTGGATGATATCACCAACTCAATGGACATGTGTTTGGGTAAACTCCAGGAGTTGGCAATGGACACGGAGGCCTGACATGTTGTGGTTCATTGGGTCACAAAGAGTAGGACATGACTGAGCAATTGAACTGAACTATACAGATGGAAAGACAAGAAGTAACCATGTGCTCTGAACCACGGTGACCCCTGGCCCCGGATTCTCTCTGACAATGGCATCCAACAGGGCACATCGTTGATTTTTTTCTGTAAAGAGCCAGATAGTAAGGATTTGTGGACTACATAGTCTCTATCTAAACTGCTTACCTCTGTCCGTGTATTATAAGAGCAGCCCTAGACAGTAAGTGAATGAAGGAGTGAAGCTGTGTGCTAGTAAAACTTGATTTATAAGCTTGAATTCAAATACTTTTCAAGTGTCAGATAATATTCTTCTTCTATTGATATGACAATTTAAAAATATAAAAACAAATACACCTAGTTTACTTTAACAGTTTTTTTTTTTATAGTCTGTTATGCAATGTGGTTTCAGATGTGTAGTAATTTGTACAATGGTTTATTTCCAAGTATGCCTTAAGCAGAACAAATGATTTTTTCTATATAATTTCTTGCCTTAATAACTTTTATTTTGTATATATGTAAACTACAAAGTAAAAAAAAAAAGAACATTTTGTGAAGTTTATATTTTACATACTCAAGTTGAGAAGAAAGTTTTAAATAAGCTAAATATCTAAATTTTAAATATCTAAAAAAGTGTATATATATA
>SJYW01046952.1:740273-760779 GCA_006410735.1 Raphicerus campestris | reverse complement strand
CAGTGAGTCAACTCTTCGCATGAGGTGGCCAAAGTACTGGAGTTTCAGCTTTAGCATCATTCCTTCCAAAGAAATCCCAGGGCTGATCTTCTTCAGAATGGACTGGTTGGATCTCCTTGCAGTCCAAGTGAACCTCAGGAGGCTTCTCCAACACCACAGTTCAAATGCATCAATTCTTCGGCACTCAGCTTTCTTCACAGAACAACTCTCACATCCATACATAACCACTGGAAAAACCATAGCCCTGACTAGACGGATCTTTGTTGGCATTCAGGTATGACCTAAATAAAATCCCTTGTGATTATACAATGAAAGTGAGAAATAGATTTAAGGGACTACATCTGATAGACAGAGTGCATGATGAACTATGGATGGAGGTTCCTGACATTATACAAGAGACAGGGAGCAAGACCAAAAAATGCAAAAAAGCAAAATGGCTATCTGAGGAGGCCTTACAAATAGCTGTGAAAAGAAGAAAAGCAAAAAGCAAAGGAGAAAAGGAAAAATATAAGCATCTGAATGCAGAGTTCCAAAGAATAGCGAGGAGAGATAAGAAAGCCTTCCTCAGTGATCAGTGCAAAGAAATAGAGGAAAACAATAGAATGGGAAAGACTAGAGATCTCTTCAAGAAAGTTAGAGATACCAAGGGAACATTTCATGCAAAGATGAGCTTGATAAAGGACAGAAATGGGATGGACCTAACAGAAGCATAAGATATTAAGAAGAGGTGGCAAGAATACACAGAAGAACTATACAAAAAAGATCTTCACGAAGCAGATAATCACGATGGTGTGGTCAATCACCTAGAGCCAGACATTCTAGACTGTGAAGTCAAATGGGCCTTAGGAATCATCACTACAATTCCAGTTGAGCTACTTCAAATCCTAAAAGATAATGTGAAGGTGCTGCACTCAATATGTCAGCTCAAACTACTGCACAATTGCACTCGTCTCACACGCTAGTAAAGTAATGCTCCTGTCTAAAATTCTCCAAGCCAGGCTTTAGAAATAAGTGAACTGTGAACTTTCAGATGTTCCAGCTGGTTTTAGAAAAGGTAAAGGAACCAGAGATCAAACTGCCAACATCCGCTGGATCATGAAAAAGCAAGAGAGCCCCAGAAAAATATCTATTTCTATTTTATTGAATATGCCAAAGACTTGGACTGTGTGGATCACAAAAAACTATGGAAAATTCTGAAAAAGATGGGCATACCAGACCACTTGACTTGCCTCTTGAGAAACCTGTATGCAGGTCAGGAAGCTGCAGTTAGAACTAGACATGGAACCACAGACTGGTTCCAAATAGGAAAAGGAGTACATCAAGGCTGTATGTTGTCACCCTGCTCATTTAACTTATATGCAGAGTACATCATGAGAAACTCTGGGCTGGAAGAAGCACAAGCTGGAATCAAGATTGCCGGGAGAAATATCAATAACCTCAGTTATGCAGATGACACCACCTTTATGGCAGAAAGGGAAAAGGAACTAAAGAGCCTCTTGAAGAAAGTGAAAGAGGAGAGTGAAAAAGTTGGCTTAGGCTTAACATTCAGAAAACAAAGATCATGGCATCTGGTCCCATCACTTCATGGGAAATAGATGGGGAAACAGTGGCTGACTTTATTTTTTGTGGGGGGGCTCCAAAATCACTGCAGATGGGTGATTGCAGCCATGAAATTAAAAGACACTTACTCCTTGGAAGGGAAGTTATGACCAACCTGGACAGTATTTTAAAAAGCAGAAACATTACATCAACAAATGTCCACCTAGTCAAGGCTATGGTTTTTCCAGTGGTCATGTATGGATGTGAGACTTGGACTATAAAGAAAGCTGACCGCCAAAGAATTGATGCTTTTGAACTGTGTTGTTGGACAAGACTCTTTAGAGTCCCTTGGACTGCAAGGAGAGCCAACCAGTCCATCCTAAAGGAGATCAGTCCTGGGTGTTCATTGGAAGGACTGATGTTGAAGCTGAAACTCCAATACTTTGGCCACCTGATGCAAAGAGCTGACTCATTTGAAAAGACCCTGATGCTGGGAAAAATTGAGGGCAGGAGCAGAAGGGGATGACAGAGTCTGAGATGGTTGGATGATATCACCAACTCAATGGACATGTGTTTGGGTAAACTCCAGGAGTTGGCAATGGACAGGGAGGCCTGGCATGTTGTGGTTCATTGGGTCACAAAGAGTAGGACATGACTGAGCAATTGAACTGAACTATACAGATGGAAAGACAAGAAGTAACCATGTGCTCTGAACCACGGTGACCCCCGGCCCCGGATTCTCTCTGACAATGGCATCCAACAGGGCACATTGTTGATTTTTTTCTGTAAAGAGCCAGATAGTAAGGATTTGTGGACTACATAGTCTCTATCTAAACTGCTTACCTCTGTCCGTGTATTATAAGAGCAGCCCTAGACAGTAAGTGAATGAAGGAGTGAAGCTGTGTGCTAGTAAAACTTGATTTATAAGCTTGAATTCAAATACTTTTCAAGTGTCAGATAATATTCTTCTTCTATTGATATGACAATTTAAAAATATAAAAACAAATACACCTAGTTTACTTTAACAGTTTTTTTTTTTATAGTCTGTTATGCAATGTGGTTTCAGATGTGTAGTAATTTGTACAATGGTTTATTTCCAAGTATGCCTTAAGCAGAACAAATGATTTTTTCTATATAATTTCTTGCCTTAATAACTTTTATTTTGTATATATGTAAACTACAAAGTAAAAAAAAAAAGAACATTTTGTGAAGTTTATATTTTACATACTCAAGTTGAGAAGAAAGTTTTAAATAAGCTAAATATCTAAATTTTAAATATCTAAAAAAGTGTATATATATATACACTTTTATATATATATAAACAATTCTTAGCTCCAAGGCCATTCAAAAACAGGCAGCAGTTAGATTTGACCCACAGGCCATGGCTTGCCAACCTCAGCATAAAGGGACATTCTGTAATTTGTATTGGGTAATTATTTTCTGTGCTGTAATCCAAATATCTCTATCTAGAACTTCAACAATTCCTTACCATCTGGAACCTGTCTGTGCTTTGAGCATTAATATCTTTATTTTCTGGGGTGATATATAATCAAAATCAACAAACAACTCCCAAGGCGGGACATCTGAGATTTGGTAGAGAAATCCCACTCTCACTTTGGAAGTTAGTGATGTACTGTGACAATTACACTTTTGTATAATAGCTGGTTTGTTCAGAGAAGGTGTCCTGAAGAATCATCCTGGGGCAGGGGCGTGGTGTGTATCATCTGGCTCCCAGAGACACTTCCCCATCTAAACACCCATTTGGAACCAATGCTTTAGTAAATTCTAATCATATATACTGTATGGAAGAATATTAATGTGGATATACCAATGCTAAAGTTTAATATATCATGTACAGGGACTTCCTTGGTAGTCCAGCGGTTTAGACTCTGTGCTCTCACTGCCAAGGACACAGGTTCAGTCCCTGATTGGGGAGCTAATATCCCACAAGAATATAAGTGGTTGGAGCATAGAAGATTTTTAGGGCAGTGATACTGGTGATTTCATTTGTCTAAACTCATAGACTATACAAAACCAAGAATGGACTTTAATGTAAACTATGGACTTTGGGTGATTATTGTTTGTCAGTGTGGTTTATCAGCCATAACAAATGGAGGAGGCTATACATGTGTGTAGGTAGAGGATATATGGGAAATCTCCGCACTACTTGCTCAGTTATGCTGTGAATCTAACAGTTTCTAAAACAAAAGTCTTAAAAAAAAAAGGCATGTTAACTTAGAAATCAAAAGTGCAAATTAAAACTATTGTATCATTTCACATTCATTACAATGGGTGAGTGAAAGTTGTCCAGTCGTGTCCTACTGTTTGCGATGGCATAGATGGTAGCCTGCCAGTCTCATTTGTCCATGAAATTCTCCAGACAAGAATACTAGAGTGGATCACCATTCCTTTCTCCAGGGGATCTTCTTGATCCAGGGGTCGAACCTGGGTTTCCTGCAGGCAGATTCTATACTGTTGGAGAATGGCAAATGTTAAAAAGAATCCAATGATGCCACATACTACCAAAGAAAGCTTCTATTGGCAGAAGGTGTGATGGCAAGGAATTGGAAACAAGGAGTTGGAACTATGTCCATTGACAGATGAATGGATGCATATATTTTATTTTGGTGACTGTGATCCCATTCAACAGTAAAGCAAATGAGCTAGTCCTACAGGTATTAGTATGGTTGATTCTCACAAACATAATACCCAAACAGAAAAATACAGTACAATTGTATTGCTATAAATGTGCAAAATTGTTATGTATTTTCAATGGCACCCCACTCCAATACTCTTGCCTGGAAAAGCCCATGGATGGAGGAGCCTGGTGGTCTGCAGTCCATGGAGTCACCAAGAGTCGGATACAACTGAGCGACTTCACTTTCACTTTTCACTTTCATGCATTGGAGAAGGAAATGGCAACCCACTCCAGTGTTCTTGCCTGGAGAATCCCAGGGCCGGGGGAGCCTGGTGGGCTGCTGTCTATTGGGTCGCACAGAGTCGGACACGACTGAAGTGAANTTTCATGCATTGGAGAAGGAAATGGCAACCCACTCCAGTGTTCTTGCCTGGAGAATCCCAGGGCCGGGGGAGCCTGGTGGGCTGCTGTCTATTGGGTCGCACAGAGTCGGACACGACTGAAGTGAATTAGCAGCAGCAATACTGCTGCTAATATATTTCCCAATGCAGATGGAGAAGAAACACAGCCACAACAGTGATAAGTATTGTTTCCTTAAGTTGATGATCTGGATGTGAATATTTACTATATTATTTTGTATATATGCTTGGAATATTTCAGTTCATATTATTAATTTTCTCTACATTAAATATAGAAACTGAAACATATATATATTTGTATATTTTTCATAATGTATCTTTTAAATANCTCCTCTTTCACTTTCATCAAGAGGCTTTTTAGTTCCTCTTCACTTTCTGCCATAAGGGTGGTGTCATCTGCACATCTGAGGTTATTGATATTTCTCCCGGCAATCTTGATTCCAGCTTGTGCTTCTTCCAGCCCAGCGTTTCTCATGCTATTCTCCATGGTCGGTTACTCTTTTAATAAAGACTACTCCTAAAATTTAAAATACTCTTTATCATCATTGACTGTTATCAATAACATCAAATGTTTCTGGAGCAGAAAGTCCTGTGTTGGATACTAGAGTTAAAAAGCTATAAAAGCAGTTGTTATGTAAGATTGCATGTTACAGTCCACAAGCAAAAGTAGATCATTCAAAATATAAAAAGGAGGAAGTGGCTCCCAGAGGCTTATGAGACTAACTAGGTTCAGTATCCATCAAGCCCAAATGTAGTTAAAGGGCTGGACAATTTCAACTCCAACAACTCTATTGACCTAGCTTTTAAAGACAGAGCCATCTCCACAAAAACTCATACAAATCAAGTTTCTCAGCTATCCTAAGAGAAAGAAACAGAGATTAAGGAAATCTTCAGCTACAGAAGAATAGCAGACTTTGGTCAACAATTAGCATACATGAGAATTAACCATCAACAAACAATATTCCATATGGTACATTCAAGCATCACAGTTATTTATTTCTCATGAAGATAATGATCTACTTCACAATATTATTCTTTATATTTAAATATTCATATTATATTACTATAATATAATAATATTATATTTTAAAAATAATATTATGAAGTATTTAATATTTGGGCTTCTGTGGTGGGTCAGTGGTAAAGAATCCATCTACAATGCAAGTTCAGTCCCTGAGTTCAGAAGATCCTCTGGAGGAGGGCTTGGCAACCCACTCCAGTATTCTTGCCTGGAGAACCCCATGGTCAGAGAAGCCTGGTGGGCTTCAGTCCATACAGGGTCACAAAGAGTAAGACATGACTGAAGCAACTGAATATGTATGCATTTAATATTTAATAGCATTATTTTTAAAGAAAATTAGCACAGGCTGCTTGTTTGCAAGATCCTGGAACCTCTGTTAATATTCTAGAGTGTACCAGATCACTGCCCACATCACTACTGCCTCCTGACAAGGCACCAATTTTCAGCAAATATAGAGTGACATCTTGTTTATTCAGCTCACTTTAGTGACAGCAAATACTTGCCCAGAGAAGCATGATGACTCAGAAAAGTCAGTTGAGCTCACTATAAGCAAAGCCACAGCCTGCACAGGGGAGCAGTTGCTGGAACAAAACCACAAGTGGCTTAGCAAGTTTAGACTGAAAAAGAAAAGTTATTCATATTCATGTGATAAATAAGTAGATGCAACTTGGAAATCAAAGTCTCCTCTTGATTTTGAAATATCACTCTCTCCATCCTAGTCTTTTTTTTTTTTTTTTGAAAAATCATAACAGCATTATACTTTTCCTTATGGATTACTTTGTTGAATATTTAACATTTTGAAGACAGAAAAATCTTAGCACTGTTATTTATTTATTCATTCATATATTTGTTTTCAGGATCATGTCCATGTCTTTTCAAGAAAGATAAGAGTACGAGTAATGTAGCCAAGATCTGAATGGCTCACTAAAGCTGAACCATTTCTGCCAATGGGAGCAGGAAAGAGAATTCACTTACTGATGCAGTGCAAACCCTGAACCATCCTGAAATGCTTTGGTCACCTGAAATACACAAGTGTCTGCTTCTTTTGATTTGCAACATCCCGTCTCTCTGTTTTCTTGCCACCTAAATGTAGTTCGTGAACCCAAGGAAGTGTGATCCTAACCAGTTCAGAGCAAGAAGGGATGTAGGAATTGAGACCAAGATAGCTTCTTACCCTGTGAGGTGAAGAAGTACTGTTTGTTTTGGTCATTTTGAAGAGGGCTCAGAAGAAAGAACCAGTTTCAACTGAGGGACTGTGGGTGTTTTATTTCAATAGCATCCCAGGGTCTCCCTGGTGGTTCAGATGGTAAAGAATCTGCCTGCAATGATGGAGACCTGGGTTCGATCCTTGGGTTGGGAAGATCCCCTAGAAGAGGGCATGGCAACCCACTCCAGTATTCTTGCCTGCAGAATCCCATGGAGAGAGGAGCCTGGCGGGCTATAGTCCATGGCGTAACAAAGAGTCAGACACAACTGGGCAACTAAGCATACACGGAGCCCAGGGCTGACCACAGGTTAATTTCCATGGGTCAGTAAACTTACGCTCTTGCTCCTGGCTCCATCTGGAATTACTCTGAATGTGAGTTTCTCCCAAACCTCCAATTCAAATTACAAAGACTATCAGAGAAGGAATAGGAAACTGGAGCAAAATTCAGTGTGGAGATCTCAGAGAAAAAGGGAGGAAATGGCCCAAATGAAAGACATAACGTCACTGGATGGCAGAGGAAAAGTTTTCTCTGAAGAAAAAATTAAAAATGGACAACACTTGACTTTGTAGTTGAAGTTCCAAAGAAGAGACCTATGAAGTAAAACTTTAAACATACCTGTGTGAGAAGAACAGTACATAAATAGTTTCATAATCTATCTCTATTTAAAGAATATGGATAAAGAAGATGGTGCTACATATACACAATGGAATATTGTTCAGCTACTAAAAGAAATGAAACGGGGTCATTTGTAGAGATGTAAATGGACCTACCAGAGAAGGCAATGGCACCCCACTCCAGTACTCTTGCCTGGAAAATCCCATGGATCGAGGAGCCTGGAAGGCTGCAGTCCATGGGGTCGCTAAGAGTCGGACACGACTGAGCAGCTTCACTTTCACTTTGCACTTTTTCATCNCCACTCCAGTACTCTTGCCTGGAAAATCCCATGGATCGAGGAGCCTGGAAGGCTGCAGTCCATGGGGTCGCTAAGAGTCGGACACGACTGAGCAGCTTCACTTTCACTTTGCACTTTTTCATCCATTGGAAAAGGAAATGGCAACCCACTCCAGTGTTCTTGCCTGGAGAATCCCAGGGACGGGGGAGCCTGGTAGGCTGCTGTCTATGGGGTCGCACAGAGTCGAACAAAACTGAAGTGACTTAGCAAATGGATCTCCAGTCTGTCATACAGAATGAAGTAAGTCAGAAAGAGAAAAACAAGTATTGTATAGTAACACATCTATGTGAAACCTAGAAAAATGGTTCAAACCTATTTGCAGGGCAGGAATGGAGACACAAATGTAAAGAATGGATATGGGTACATGAGAGGAGGGAGCATAGGAGTGGGACAAACTGGGAGATTAGGATTGACATACATACACTGGATCCTCAGGCGGTGCTGTGGTAAAAAATCCTGCCAATACAGAAGATGCAAGAGGTGTGGGTTTGATCCCTGGGTCAGGAAGACCCCCTGGAGGAGGAAATGGCAACTCGCTCCAGTATTCTTGCCTGGAAAATTCCATGGACAGAGGAGCCTGGAAGGCTACAGTCCATGGGGTTGCAAAGAGTCAGACACAGCTGAACGACTGAACACACACACACACACACACACACACACACACACACACATATATACACTACCATGTGTAAAATAGATAGCTAGTGGGAAGCTGCTGTATAGCACAGAGAGTTCAGTTCAGTGTTCTGTGATGAACTAGAAACATGGGATGGTGGGTGTAGGAAGAAGGTGCAAAAGGGAGGGGTTATATCTATGCCTATAGCTGATACACTTCATTGTACAGCAGAAACTAACACAACATTGTAAAAAATATGCTTCAATAAAAATAAATAAAATGAAACAAAACTAAAAGCACATTTTGTCATTATGATCTTTGGTAGAGCAATTTTACTTTTCTCTTCTGATGACCATGTAAGCAAGAGTCGTAGATGCACAGGGATGTATTTGGCTTAGGAAAAGTCAAGGCTAAGGCCGCAAACAAAGAGGATATGGAATATGATTGATGTAAACAGAAGGATTTAACCTAAAGAATCTCATTCTATGTTAAAAATAAATGCCTAGTCATGGAGCCAACTTTGAAACAGTGTGAACTTTTTTCTGGTGTCTTTATAAATTGGTGTAAGTCATGTGTCCTATGAGAGCTCATCTGATCCTTGGTGAGCACAGTAAACCTGGACTGAACCCCGTACTTCCACTTGCTGCTGAAATTCAAAGCCATTCTGGGACCCTTGGTGAAGACCTAGACAGTTTACTATCACACAGCTTCCTCTACTTCCTGGGCTCCACACAGACTGACTGGGTGCCACCTCTCATCGATCTGCTTATAAACACAGTTTCTGTATCATCATCCTCAGATGATGAATTAGAACTAAAGCATTTGTAAATATGTGTGATTTTACTGATAATTGGAAAGGTGGGAACAAAAACATATGCTTTTTTTTTTTTTCAAGTGGGCCATTTTTTTTTAAGTCTAAATGTGTTAGATTAGTGTTTGTATTTTATGTTTTGGTTTTTTGGCCATGAGGAATGTGGGGTCTTAGCTCTCTGGCCAGGAATCAAACCTATAATCCCTATAGTGGAAGGGGAAGTCTCAACCACTGGACCACCAGGGAAGTCCCCATACCATTTATTATATTGTCCTGTTCTCTGGTCCATTTTACCACTCAAGATCAGAAGTTTCTCTCCTGGCTTTTTCTCTGAAGTACCTGTTCTTCTGTTTTGCTGGCTTATGTCTGCTCTTCTCCTAAAACTCGTCTCTCTCTCCTCCCCTGGCTTCTTGGTAAAAAACAATACATTCCTCCTCTCACCTCATCCATAGTATCTCCTATCCTCTGAAGTCCCCAGCTGAAACTTTCCAAGCATTTATGAACTTGTTTTCTAAGCAGAAACAGCTCATAGAGAAGAATTCTAGCCCAAATGTTAGGCTGATATTTTCTAACCATATTATATTATGTCTGCATTTGAATGAAAGAAATCTGGTGTGATGATGCTGAAAATCATTAGAATGGAACAAATGACTTCTCAACAGTTAATCTCATTTAATCCTTACAAGTATAGGGATGGAGAAACTTTTCCTCCATCCTTTTGTTCTCAGTACGAAGAACTTGAGAATTAAACAAGCAAGAAACACATTAAGTAGAAAAAGAAAGGTAAAATTTATATTGATGTTAATATTTTTATATCCACAGAGGCATCACAGAAATGTGAAAAACCTCAAGAAGTGGTCAGATTAAGGGGTCTATGGAACATTTTAACAAGGGCCAATAAATTGTGGGGGTGTCACAGTTGATAATCCATTTGCCAATGCAAGATGTGGTTTTGATCCTTGGCTCAAGACAATGCCCTGGAGAAGGGAATGGCAACCCACTCCAGTATTCTTGTCTGGATAATTCCATGGACAGAGGAGCATGGTGGGTTACAGTTCCTGGGGTTGCAATGGAGTCAGACACAACTGAGAGTGCACATGCACAATAAATTCTGAAGTAAGTAGACAAAAGAAGAGGGATTTGGGTCTTCTAAGGCTGATAAATTATCTGAGAAAAAATATATATGAGAGAAACTGATGCTAAAAACTTGGCCTCTGTACACCAGTGCCAAACCAAATCTCAGAGACAGAGTTTTGCGTGAGGTAGAAAAGAATAGCTTCATTGCTTTGTCAGGCAAAGGGGGACACAGTGGCTTGTGACCTCAAAAACTGTCTGTCCCAACCTGGAGGGATTTGGTGAGGTGTTTCATAGGAATGGTTCAAGGGCAGGGTTATTGATAAAGATCAGCATGTATATAGGGACTGGATTCCTTTAATCTGGCTTTAGGTGGTCTTCTGATGAGCTGTGGTTCCTGAGGTTTTCAAACTTTGACCTTCTCCTGGGATGAAGAATGCTTCCTCAAGTAGTTAACATCTTTCATTTGTTGGTGGTTTTATTTCTGCAGTTGAGATCGAAGATATTGTTATGTGTATCCCTTCAAGAGAAGCTATGACAAACCTAGACAGTGTATTAAAAAACAGAGGCATTACTTTGCCAACAAATGTCTGTACAGTCAAAGCTGTGGTTTTCTAGTATTCATGTATGGATGTGAGAGTTGGACCATAAAGAGAGCCAAGCACAGGAGAACCGATGTTTTGAACTGTGGTATTGGAGAAAACTCTTGAGAGTTCCTTGGACTGCAAAGAGATCAAACCAGCCAATCCTAAAGGAAATCAATCCTGAGTATTCATTGGAAGGACTGATGCTGAAGCTCAAGCTCCAATATTTTGACCACCTGATGTGAGGAGCTGATTCATTAGAAAAGACTGTTGCTGCAAAAGATTGAAGGCAGGAGAAGGGGACAACAGAGGACAAGATAGTTGGGTGGCATCACAGACTCAATGGACATGAGTTTGAGCAAGCTCCAGGAGATGGTGAAGGACAGGGAAGCCTGGCATGCTGTAATCCATGAGGTTACAAAGAGTTGGACACGACTGAGTGACTGAAAAAATCCCTTGAAGGGGAACCAGGACCTTGCCCCAAGGTTGCACAATTGTTTCTCCACTGCTCCTCCCTTGTCTCTGCATACCCTCCCTGCATACCCAACCGTTTGAACCTGCCCTTTGGAACTCAAGAACTCAAGGAAATTCAAGAAACAGGGGACACAGAAAGAATTTCAAGCCCAGGAGCCCCATAAAGTTCTACTCAGTTTCAGAACTAATGGAAGTAAAGTGTTATTTTAGTAAGGTTTTTCTTTATGTGGACTCACCTTGGTGCCAGCTGTCCAACTCTGATGATAAGAATTGCTATCCTCATCTTGGTACAGGGTTTTGGGGAGGGAGTAGTTTGTGTGTGTGTACTCAGTCATGTCCAACTCTTTGCAGCCCTACAGCCTGTAGCCCTCCAGGTTCCTCTATCCATGGGATTTCCCAGGCAGGAATCCTGGGAAATCACTCTGGTGAGTGGGTTGCCACTTCCTCCTACAAGGGATCTTCCTGACCCAGGAATCAAACCCACGTCTCTTGGGTCTTCTACACTGTCAGGCAAGTTCTATACCACTAGCACACCTTAGGGGAAGTTTATACTCTGCTTTTAGGTAGAAGGGTGAGGACAAAGGACTTTTCTTGGATGTGCTGTTTCTCAGTTGCTTTCAGTTCAAAAAAATCAATATGTCAAACTAGCAAATTTGGGGTGGCGTGTCCTGATCCCCTTCACAAAACAGTAAAGTGTCTTTACACTCACTTTATAGATGAAAGCACTAAAGCAATAAAAAGCTAGGAAATTTCCTCAAGATGGCTCTGGAACTATCCGGAACCAGGATTTAAACTAGATGAACAAATATTTGAGCAGAAGTATTTGCAAGCATCATCGCTCAGGATTAAACTTTAGCAAAATGCTGTGAAATGCAGTTTGACACATATAAATCAACCAAACTAATTTTCCCCTTATTGTTGTTTTGACCTTTCCCAGGAGTTCTTTTTTCCCAAGATTATTTACTTTAACCCTTCTATCTGGAGCCACACGTCTCATTAAGCCCTTCTTTCTATCTACAATATCAGTCAAGGGAATTCCTTGACGGTCCAGTGTTTACGACTCCACGCTTCCATTTCAGGGGCATAGGTTCTATCCCTGGCCAGGTAACTATGATTCTGCATGCTGCTAGATGAAGCCAAAAAAAAAAAAAGATATGAGTCAAATAAAACTATGCAGTTAAACAGGATTAAAAAAAAGAAAGGAAAGAAAATCAGGTTTAAGATATGAGTTAATATGTGAGTTAATATAAACAACTAACCATTCATGGTGGTTTCTGATGTTATTTCATTTCTCTTTTTTCTTCTTTATCTTTCTTTTTTTCTGAGAAAGGGGAAAGAAAGAAGAAGGAGTGCTGAAGGAATGTTAGAAATATTATATCACTAGTTAACTAGAACAATTTTTTATTTTCATTATGTCTATTAAGCCCTCATCCTATACATAGCCTTCAAACTTTCTATTCCAGAATTTATACATTGTAGTGCAATGGTTGGTTCAGACGCCTTCCTCTACTTAACTGTAATCTTCTAGCACAATTGTTTTTCCAAAAATATTTTTGGAATAAGGCAGTAAGTGTCAACGCAATTTTAGTGAAATTACTAAAACAAGTTCCTCAGTTTTCCTCTAGAGGCTTGATATTCAACTAAAGTAGTGGATTGAATGAATTAAAATGAGTCAATCTTGAATTGGGGTTATTAACATCTAGCTACAAAAGGAGGAGGAATTCTATCTCACAATGTTTCATTCATGTTTCATTAAGTCTTATCCACTTACCCACAAGGGATATGAACTCTCATTATTTGGTTTTTCTCTAACATTGTTATATGCTCCCAGAGCCACAAAAACTGTGTTGGTTGGGTTCAGTTCAGTTCAGTCGCTCAGTCATGTCCGACTCTTTGTGACCCCAAGAATTGCAGCAGGCCAGGCCTCCCTGTCCATCACCAACTCCCGGAGTTCACCCAAACCCACGTCCACTGAGTCAGTGATGCCATCCAGCCATCTCATCCTCTGTTGTTCCCTTCTTCTCCTGCCCCCAATTCCTCCTAGCATCAGATTCTTTTCCAATGAGTCAACTCTTCGCATGGGGTGGCCAAAGTNCTCTGTGTCCTCTGGAGGAGCATGTGTTCCTTGATGTTCTTCCTAGGCATTCTGTTTCTGTTTTCAAATTATACCTCACCCCCACCTCACTTCCTGCTTCCTCCTAAACCTAACTTCCCTGAAGGCTGGAGCCTTTGAAGATACCAAAGAATGATTTGCAAGCCACTTGCACTTTCTGCCTTGCCTCTAAATTGTTTAAAAGCAGAAAATACAAAGGGATAATATGCATTTGCACACCCATATCATATGCCAACATATATACCACACATTTTACATATATTGGCTCATTTAAACCTCCTACAACCACGTGAGAGTATTATCTCCATTTTATAAGTGAGAAAATTGAAGCCTAAGGATATTAAATTATTTGTCCAGGTTTAAAAAATAGTTCAAAGTAGAAGAATTCAAGTGAAAAAAATCTCATCCCCAAGTCCATCTAATTAATCACTTCACTAACCTTTGCCTAATGATAAGTTTCTGAAGATAAAATAATGTGGTTCTTTATTTTACATAGATCTACTGAAACAGCAAGGGACTTCAGAAAGACCTGCCTTTTATTATAGTTACGTAGAGTTTAAAGCAGAAAAGGCAATGGCACCCCACTCCAGTACTCCTGCCTGGAAAATCCCATGGATGGAGGAGCCTGGTAGCCTGCAGTCCATAGGGTCGCTAAGAGTCAGACAGGACTGAGCGACTTCACTTTCACTTTTCACTTTCATGCACTGGAGAAGGAAATGGCAACCCACCCCAGTGTTCTTGCCTGGAGAATCCCAGGGACAGGGGAGCCTGATGGGCTGCTGTCTATGGGGTCGCACAGAGTCGGACATGACTGAAACAACTTAAGAGCAGCAGAGTTTAAAGACATGATTAGTCCTGTTTCCCAGAGAAATTTAGGAAAAAGAACTTTAACATGGATATAATAACATCCAATATTTTTAATTGAAAATTNTTAAATTATTTGTCCAGGTTTAAAAAATAGTTCAAAGTAGAAGAATTCAAGTGAAAAAAATCTCATCCCCAAGTCCATCTAATTAATCACTTCACTAACCTTTGCCTAATGATAAGTTTCTGAAGATAAAATAATGTGGTTCTTTATTTTACATAGATCTACTGAAACAGCAAGGGACTTCAGAAAGACCTGCCTTTTATTATAGTTACGTAGAGTTTAAAGCAGAAAAGGCAATGGCACCCCACTCCAGTACTCCTGCCTGGAAAATCCCATGGATGGAGGAGCCTGGTAGCCTGCAGTCCATAGGGTCGCTAAGAGTCAGACAGGACTGAGCGACTTCACTTTCACTTTTCACTTTCATGCACTGGAGAAGGAAATGGCAACCCACCCCAGTGTTCTTGCCTGGAGAATCCCAGGGACAGGGGAGCCTGATGGGCTGCTGTCTATGGGGTCGCACAGAGTCGGACATGACTGAAACAACTTAAGAGCAGCAGAGTTTAAAGACATGATTAGTCCTGTTTCCCAGAGAAATTTAGGAAAAAGAACTTTAACATGGATATAATAACATCCAATATTTTTAATTGAAAATTAGTCTTGAGACTTTTTGAGGACAAGGTTAACACTCCCCTCAAAAATGCCTAACACATCCCCTGCAAATAGTAAATAATAAATAGTAATCTATATTCCCACCTGTAAATAGATCTGGGCAATTGCTCAGTGAGGCTCACACAGGGCTTAGGGAGGAGGTACAATAACTATCTTGGGAAAGCAACTCTTTAAATACTCACTGCCAGAAAACCTTGTGCTTATCTAGAGACACTAGTGCTTTTTTATTTTAGGAGGCTTCTCAACTATGCTATTGATTCATAGGTGGTGCTAGTGGTAAAGATCCCACAGGAGACATAAGAGACAGGTTCAATCCCACATCAAGAAGATCCCCTGGAGGAAGGCATTGCAACCCACTCCAATATTCTTGCCTGGAGAATTCTGAGGACAGAGAAGCCTGGCAGGCTCATAGGGTCACAAAGAGTCACACAGGACTGAAGCAACTTAGCATGCATGCATGCATGCATTGTAGTGTAGGTACCCCATTACCTTCCTGGGGTAGGTAGTCTGGTGTCTATCCCAGGAAAATTCAGGGACAGAGTTGCAAAGCATAGAAAATTGTGACAACCTTTTAGAAAAGGGACTTAAATATATGTATCAGATTTGGGGGTGCTTCCCAGGTGCTGTGGTAAAGAATCCACCTGCCAATGCATGAGATACAAGAGATGTAAGTTCAATCCCTGGGTCAGGAAAATCCCCTGGAGAAGGAAATGGAAACCCACTGCAGTATTCTTGCCTGGGAAATCCCATGGGCAGAGGAGCCTGGTAGGCTACAGTCCATGGGGTCGTAAAGAATAGGACATACATCAGAATTTATTTTTAAAATCCATTTCCTTTAACTCAGTAATTCTACTTCTAAAATCTTTGGCCCTGATGGTCCTTTTTGTTGTTGTTGTTCTTGATGGTCTTTTAATGAGTCAACGTTGCTAAGCTGCTGCTGCTGCTGCTAAGTTGCCTCAGTCGTGTCCAACTCTGTGTGACCCCATAGACAGCAGCCCACCAGGCTTCCCTCCCCATCCCTGGGATTCTCCAGGCAAGAACACTGGAGTGGGTTGCCATTTCCTTCTCCAATGCATGAAAGTGAAAAGTGAAAGTGAAGTCGCTCAGTCCTGTCTGACCCTTAGCGACCCCCTGGACCGCAGCCCACCAGGCTCCTCCATTCATGGGATTTTCCAGGCAAGAGTGGGTTGCCATTGCCTTCTCCTGCTAAGCTGCAGCCCTCAGTTATTTATAAACACTTATCCAAATGTTGCCATGAAGGATTTTTTTTTTTTTAAGATGTGATTAAAGGAAAAAAATCAATTGACTGTAAGTAAAAGAGATCACCTTAATCCACGGGGTCACAAAGAGTAGAGCATGACTGAATGACAAACACTTCACATGTTTTATCTGGTGGGATTTTTAGGACTTCCCTTGTGGCTCAGATGGTAAAGTGTCTCCCTACAATGTGGGAGAACTGGGTTCAATCCCTGGGTCAGGAAGATCCTCTGGAGAAGGAAATTGCAACCCACTCCAGTACCCTTGTGGTAGACTATAGTCCAGGGGGTCGCAAAGAGTCGGACACAGCTGAGCAACTTTCACTTCACTTCACTTAGGACTTTGAGCCCAGAAGACAGCATCTCAAGTAACCCTGAGAGAATTTCTCCAAGGAGGTGAGGGGAGGAGCCAGGTTATATATTAATAGAACTTTTGCAACAAAGGGCAGGTTATTGTTAACTAAAGGAAACCCAGGTTAAGGAATTTAATACTTCTCCATGTATGGGAACATGCAAGAGTTTGGGCTTACTGAAATCATCCCTATGATATGAACCTCAACTCTCTGGTGCCAGTTTCTTTGTGTTTTCACACCCTGAGTTTTCTCAAGGCTAACCAGCTCACCATCCATGGTGGCTAATAATTGCTGATGAATGTGACATCCTTTGTTTACTGGTATGACAGGAAATTTTCCATTTCTCACCTGCAATTCCATACTGGGCTGGCTGGCCTCCACGGGGTGAGCCAGATCCTTACAATAAATCCCTTGGCAAACATGTCCTATTGCTTCTGCTTCATAGGGTAAGCCCTGACTGATACTATAAAAGAAATAATCTGAAATTTGTGAAACTTTTACATGCTAAAAAGTTACCATGAGAGCTTTTTTATAATAGCAAACTTAAATGTGCCCTAGTGGCTCAGACGGTAAAGAATTTGTCTGCAATGCAGGAGACCCTAGGTTTGATACCTGGATCAGTAAGATCCCCTGGAGAAGGGAATTGCTATCCTCTCCAGTATTCTTGCTTGGAGAATCTCATGGACAGAGGAGTCTGGCGGGCAGCTACAGTCCTTGGGGTCCCAAAGAGTTGGACATGACCTAGAAACTAAAACTTTCACTTCATTATGAATTCAGCTAAAGTAATTATGGCACAGTTACTTGTTTTATTTATATGTCTGAAATTGTGATAATATCATAATAAAACAGGTTTAATTTTAAGTTTAAAATGCAGGATAGAAACTATAGGGAGTATGGTCCCAGTTATGTAAAAGTGTATCCAGAAAAAAAAAAAAGAGCCTAGAAACAAACTTGTATTAAGAGAGGTTGTCTTTGGGAGGTAGAACCATTTATCATATTTTAAACTGAGACCAAAACAGAAGAACTTTTAATCCTTAAAAAAAAAATCTAGCAGTTTATGCTGTGCATTCTTTCAGAATTAAGGATATATTCAAATATACATAATTTTAAAACTAGTGCTTTAAATTCATGGGCATTTTCCCAAGAAATCTAGTGCTTTAAGATTTTATGCAATGTTAATATATTCTTACATAATACACAAACTTGGATAACTATTGTAAATCTGGTGGGGTACTTGATTCTAGAACCAACAACATAAATATGAAACCAGGAAACATTGTAAACAAAGGGATGAGGGCTCTAAAGTTTCAAATATTAATAACTTGCTTTTATTTAAGTCACACATTGTGATACATTCTGTAGAGTGCTAGGAAAGGCCTACTATAACTAGCACAACCTGTCAGAAAAATATACACATAAAAAGCACAGAAAAGACTGTTACTCCAATTCTGCTTGCTGAATAGTTGCCTGAAATTAGATTTTGAGCTAGACATCTTTCTGTCAAAATGAACCATAATTTTAGCAGATGTTATAATAATATATTTTAACACTTGTGTATCTGTTTCTAGGCAAAAATGTATATATGACGAATGTTTCTCACAAGCCTATGCCCCCCTCACCCCACCATCTGTGTGTGCACATGTCTAAATATGTCTTCCCTCTCTTAATCTGTCTCTGAAAATCAACAGTTTTTGTTAGAAAAAGAGTCAGGAAAGAAATAAAGAGAGATAGATGGAATCATGATTATACACCCATGAGATGTTTTCAGCAGTTAAATCTGATTATGTACAGAAATGAGGTATAAAGTGAATTTTCTATCTTCTGGGATTTTTCCAACAGGGATAAGAACTCAGCAATATGCCTTAATTCAAGCTTCCACATTCAGTTATTGATCATCTAACCTATTAGCACGTCTTAAACATGCTTTATGCATACATTTAAATAGACATTGAGTCTAACCACTACAGCGGAAACCATTGTTTTATGTTATGTTGCATTTTATGTGTAAGAATCCATCTTTTCTTTTATATCATGAATGTATGTACTGTAAAAATACATGTGTATATTCAGAAGGATAATGACATTTAGATAGGTTAACTTTGAAAATATATACTTGAAAGTCACAAGAAAGTGGATGCCAAATACAGGGTCAATGGCTTTCCTTTTCTGCTTGCCTTGTGTTTCTAGATCTGGAGTGCCTCCAGATTGTCAAATTTGAAAGGAAGTCAAACTTTGGAGATTCTGAGGTCAGACGGCAGGGTTTACCTGAGGGACATCCTCCAATATGTGTGTGCACCTCCCTTTCCCACCCTCCAGGGGATAAGAGCTTCTTTGGAAACCAAGAACATACTGGGGAGGCATGCTCTTTAGCCAACAGTCCTGAGTGCTATGAGGTCACAATCATAACTTCATAAAGATATGCTGGAAGAAGTCAGTAAGGTTTGGCAATGTGCTGTGGGCATATGAGCTTGTTAGGGAAAACATGTAGTGACTGTGAAGAGTTGATGACAATTCTGGATCCTCTTCTTCGAAGCATCTGTTTTCATTTATATTCAGTTGTTCATCTGCTATTCATTAGGAAGGATTTTTAGTAGCTTCAGTTCAGTTCAGTTCAGTCGCTCAGTTGTGTCCGACTCTGCAACCCCATGAATCGCAGCACATCAGCCTCCCTGTCCATCAAAAACTCCCAGAGTTCACTCAGACTCACATCCATCGAGTCAGTGATCCCATCCAGCCATCTCATCCTCTGTCTCGTTCCCTTCTTCTGCCCTCAGTCCCTCCCAGCATCAGAGTCTTTGCCAATGAGTCAGCTCTTCGACTGAGGTGGCCAAAGTACTGGAGTTTCAGCTTTAGAATCATTCCTTCCAAAGAAATCCCAGGGTTGATCTCTTTCAGAATGGACTGGTTGGATCTCCTGGCAGTCCAAGGGATTCTCAAGAGTCTTCTCCAACACTACAGTTCAAAAGCATCAATTCTTTGGCTCTCAGCCTTCACAGTTCAACTCTCACATCCGTACATGACCACAGGAAAAACCATAGCCTTGACTAGACGGACCTTAGTCGGCAAAGTAATGTCTCTGCTTTTGAATATACTATCTAGGTTGGTCATAACTTTTCTTCCAAGGAGTAAGCGTCTTTTAATTTCATGACTGCAATCATCATCTGCAGTTATTTTGGAGCCACCAAAAATAAAGTCGGACACTGTTTCCACTGTTTCCCATCTATTTCCCATGGAATGATGGGACCGGATGCCATGATCTTCGTATTTTCTGAATGTTGAGTTCTAAGCCAACTTTTTCACTCTCCTCTTTCACTTTCATCAAGAGGTTTTTTAGTTCCTCTTCACTTTCTGCCATAAGGGTGGTGTCATCTGCATGTCTGAGGTTACTGATATATCTCCTGGCAATCTTGATTCCAGCTTGTGTTTCTTCCAGTTCTCATAATGTACTCTGCATATATATATATATATGTGTGTGTGTATGTGTGTGTATACAAGCAGTTAAATCGTTGAATCTATCAGTTCAGTTCAGTTCAGTCACTCAGTTGTGTCTGACTCTTTACAACCCCAGGAATCGCAGCACGCCAGGCCTCCCTGTCCATCACCAACTCCCGGAGTTTACCCAGACTCATGTCCATCGAGTCAGTGATGCCATCAAGCCATCTCATCTTCTGTCGTCCCCTTCTCCTCCGACCCCCAATCCCTCCTAGCATCAGAGTCTTTTCCAATGAGTCAACTTTTCGCAAGAGGTGGTCAAAGTATTGGAGTTTCAACTTCAGCATCAGTGCTTCCAATGAACACCCAGGACTGACCTCTTTTAGGATGGACTCGTCGGATCTTCTTGCAGTCCAAGGGACTCTCAAGAGTCTTCTCCAACACTGCAGTTCAAAAGCATCAATTCTTTGGCGCTCAGC